>NW_019104490.1:4152798-4199472 GCF_001995035.1 Momordica charantia
TTGGTAATATAAAATGTGATCAAGAGCTTTTGAGAAAAAAGAAAAATGCACAAAATATAACTTTTACGTTAATTTTATCATTCTATTTAAAAAAAAAAATCACTATTATTAGGACAATTTTGATTTCTAAATACAAATATCTCTCTCATTTATTGTCTCTATAGAGGTGTCTCTCTCATCCAGGTTCCTCCAATTAATACACACCCTCTATATTATTTTGTCAATTATTTTTTTTTCTCAAATTAATTTTTTCATTAATTATTGAATCATCAAAAGAACTATTAATTATTGAGTAAAAATAAAGAGGTAAGATAATATTAAAAATTAAGATATGGTAGGTCAAGTTTTGTCTCTTTGTTTTTATATTAATTGAAAAAATTATAGTTGTTTTTAATTATAATTAATAATAAAATTTCACAGAACTAAAATATGTAAAGTTTTATTTCTATAAATTAATTAAAAAAAAGTTGATGTTTCGGAAAAAAAACCATTAAAAAAAGTTATGGCTTATTTATAATTATAATTAATAAGTTGAAAAGTGGAAAAGTTTGGTAACTCTTTCCCCTACAATTATATAAACAATTGTTATTTTTTTATTATTTCTATAATATTTTGTCAGCCAGAACTTAGAGTTTTTCTTTTTTCTTATGTCTTGATTTTTTTAGTTAGATTGTTTGAACCTTCCATTTTTAATTTTTCTTTTAATTATAATGCAACGTGAATAATTGTTACTTTTTATAGACGATTTATTATATACAATAAGTAATTTATTAGAAAAACCCAAAAATGACATATTTACTTTCTTTTCAATGACTCAAATAAGAAATCAACATAAAGTTTTATTTCTTTTAGAAATTGTTATTTTTTGAACAAAAAAGGTGAAAATTTAAGAATATGTGTTAAATTATTTATTCTTTCTTGGTGTATTTCACTTATGAAAAATTTTTAAGTAACAATGTTTCTCAATTTTTTTAGTCACTAAATTTGGGTGATGGGATTTACTACAACGTCATAAGTGGAGAATAACATGTTGGTGAGATAAAAACGTTGAGAGAAAAAAGCCAAATTGTAGTAAACTTTTTAATTGTTTAATTACTTTTTATACTTTTAAACTCTAAAATAAAACTATGAAATTTTTCGTGCATCGCACGTGTTTCTGACTAGTAATATATAAGTTTGTGGGACATTTAAACCTCAATTTTAAATTGTGTAGCCACCCTCCATTATTTTGAACTGAGAAATATTTTTTTCTATAAATTATTGTATTGATATTGTTTTTCTTCTTTTAATATCATTTTTTTTATATTCAATTATTCTTATTTATATATTTTTTTTATCTAAAGATGTTTGGGATTTTGAATTTGAAATAATGGATAGATTGCATGTTACACCCGTCACAACAAATAAAATGGAATAGTGTTCCGAGTATCGATCCATAGGACTAATTAAGTCTTGTTTAAATAAATAATGTTGATCGGTGACTTTGTAATTGAATTTAAGGTAACAAATATCAAGAATTGTGTTCGTTTTGATGTTTAAAAACTTAATGCAATAAACCTAGCCTATTTACTTCAAATTAACAAAATTATCCAAAATGTTTCCAACTAGGCGCCAGACGCCTCTCGAGATTTTCGTCGATTCTACTTTGCCTTCTTATGTCTAAGTGATTTTGAAGGTATAGATTCACTCCTAATATGCCTATTAGAAAAGTGAACTTATTTTAATAAAAATCAATTGTAACCTTGGGTCGAGGTCCTATATCTACGCTACCCGAACGAAATTGTCTAAAGCATTTCTTTCCAAAATTAAATCATTTAAGTTATGAAAATATATCAACCTTTTCAAAATTGTTGTTTGGTTAAAACATTAATTGTCCAAATCAATTTTTAACTTTATAAAACAACTTTAAATGATAAATAAAGGGTTTTGGGGCTCAATAACCATTTTAAGAAGYCAGTTTTTTACCCATTTTTTTCAAAACATATGTTTTCTAATTTTGCTGACATATCTTTAATACCAAATTACTTTCATTATCCCTTCACTCAAATTTTTTTTTGTTTAGATTTCTTTTTCTTATTCCCTCCATTTTTTTCCAGAATTTTTTTCACTCTCCCTATTTCCCTCTCTCATTTTCCGGATTTTTTCTCTCTTCTGCGACGCTATTTTTTTCTCATTATTCTCTTATTTATTGGGTTTCTCTCTTCTTCTTCTCTGTTTTTTCAACCATAAAAATTAATTTTTATCTCTCTTCCTCACACCCTCTTTCTCCCTCTCTAAAAATAGGTTTCCTCCCTCTTTCTCACACCTCACTCCAGGCCTACATCTATCTATCTAGTCTCTTCCCTCAGACTCCACCCAATCTTTCTCTCTCTTCTTCACATCCTTCACTGTCTCTTCCTCACACCCCTTCTACAAAATCTAGCGACTTTTTCTCTTCCTCTTCCTCAAGAGTGAGATTGAGACCGTAAGTGAGATCGTGATCGAGATCGAGAGCAAGAGCGAGAGCGAGAGTTTGAGCGAGATCGAGAGCAAGAGGAAAACAGCGAAGCCATCGGTGCCCAATAAAAGGAAAACGGAGCTGTCCATGGTCGGATCTTGCTCTCGACGGTCGGATCTCTCTCTCAGACGATCTTATTTTTAAAGAGAGAGAAAGTGTGTCTATGAAATTAATTGAGTTTTTGTTCCCTTCTAAATCTTATTTTAGAGAGAGAGAAAGTGTGTATGAAATTAATTGAGTTTTTGTTCCATTCTAAATCCTATTTTTAGATGGGAAGAAGGTGCGTTTATCAATTTAATTTGGTTTTTATTGATGTTTTTGAGAAAAAAATTGAACGACAATGAGAGGAAGAAAAGAAAAATGAAGAGAGAGGAAGAATGATGCTTTTTTGAAGATATGGAAAAACAGGGAGGGAGAGGGAATAAAAAAGGAGTGGAATGATAGTGAAAATAATTTGGTATCAAATACATGTCAGCAAATATTAAAAAGTAATACTGCATTGGTAAAAGGGCTATTCAGCCCAAAAATCGAATGATAAAAGAAGATAAAAACATCTTTTGCCTTGTTAGATTTTTAAAAACTTTAGCTAATCATCTATGGGCTTGGGGAAACAAATTTAGCTTTGTAAAGAGAGAAAATTGAGATAAGATTAATGAATTTGATGGAATTAATTTAAATGGAGTTCAAAACTTACCACTAAAATGTAACGAGATGAAAACTAAGTATAAACTTGAAATAAACTAAGCCTTATAATAACATACAACTAAAAGACTAAATTAGGAAAACGAAATAGGCTTAAGAACAAAATAGTAAAAAGTTGAATTTATCACTTTTTGATGATGATTGAAGTGAAGGAGACTACTGAATTTATGAGGAGCTCAAGGTAGTTAGGGAGCTTTTTCGTGGAGAGTTATCCCTTCAAAATTTCTCCAACTTAATTTTTTATTGAATAGACCTTCTTGCATGGGTAACACGTGGAGGGGTTAGGAGAGGTTGTCAAACACATCAAAACGTTCGTTTCACATTAAGGCCAATTTCGATATTGGACAAGGCGTCAGTCCCATAGCTCGGTAATTTTCTGCACAAAATCATGATTTTTGTTATGAATCAACTCAAAATATTATAAAAATGTCATATATGCATGTATAACCGAAGATAACTCTTAATGGAAGATTTTGGACATTAAACTAGATCTAAAACATAGTTTCTGAGTGTAAAATAATGGAAGACAGCACCTAACCAACTTCTTTTTAACCTTGAAAACAAGTAAATCAAAAGAAGTCAACAATTTGGAGATCAATTGTCCATGATACATTTTTATTAACTTTACATTATATATACTATAAATTTGACTATTTTAAGTTATCTAAAATATAATAGTTAGTAAAAAATTGGACTATAATATAAAATTGTCATGTTTTAATTGCTTTTTATGCATATAACTATATCATTCTTATTTTATTTTTATTAGTGTTCTTCTAGATTTAATTTGGAATATAAATGGAGAAATATTAAATCGATGAGGTCATTATTTTCTAAAGTAATGTTGGGCTCGAATCTAAATATTGGATGTCAACACCCAAATCTCTTGTCACTACGCCGATACCATGAGGTGCCTTAAAACCTAACATTGTATGAATATTTAGTCTCTCAATACATACTTACTCCTCTATTTCGAAAACTCTAAAACTTCATATATTTTTTTTCAATCCTACTTTTCTCTACTAAATCTTAATATTTTAAGACTAAATTACAGACTAAATTACATCTCATATCTTAAAAATATAAACCAAATGAAAAATCAATTAGGGCTCTTTTTTTTTCGGATGAAAGCCGGCTTAAATTAAAATCCAGTTTCTACCGATATTTAAAAAGAAACAAGTAATAAATAAATCGTTTCACCATCCAGAACTTAACTCAACACATATATCCAATCAATAGGCCATGAATTCGAATCTCCAACTCCTACATGTTATATTACGAAAAAAGACAATCATTTCAAGAGCGTAACTTAAGAATTTTTAATTAATGAAAAAGAAAACTCCCTAAAATAAACCATACGTAGATTTTTATTTCACTAACCAAGTGTTCCAAAAAAGACAAATGAACAAGGGGCTTTTTCGTAATTATACACGTCATCCATATTTTAAAGTCACGAAAAGCATTTTATTATTATTATTTTTTACAATAAGACCATAAACCTAATTTAGTAATTAATTAATTTTAATAAAGCATCCAATTAGGTGCTTACTAGTGATTTCATATGAGATTTGATTAATGAAAAAGAAGCAATGTTCCCCACGTCTTAGTTTAAAGTTGTTTGGAGGTGACGCATGCACTTAATTTAATTTCAGCCATCCAAACTTATTAAAATTGCAAAATTACAGTCCCCACTAAGTTTAATAAACTCATTTTTATTTCTTTTGAATTGTTTTATTTTAGTTGAGTCTTTAATCAAACTTGGTAGGTTTATGG
Organism: Momordica charantia; assembly: GCF_001995035.1. Next base: position 4,157,771 of record NW_019104490.1, read on the forward strand.
AGATGATTGTAGAGTAGGATGCCATTTAGATGATCACTTTGTTTGAAAAAAATAAATTGGGAGGATCTGATGAAGTTTTATTTGACACGTTATAGTGATCGGGAGTCGTGTTCTATTTTACGTATTCTTCCTTTCTTTTTGTTAGATAACCACTAAACAAAGTCATAGATTGAAATGCCAAAAACCTATATATCTTAATTATAATATTCATAAATATTATTATTTGTTGATGCGAGATTCTGGACGAGTTGACGTAGACGCAGTGGAAGTTGAACTGCCTCGTGGAACTGAGGTGGAGTAGCGTTGTTTTTGCTGTTAATGGTGACCAGCCAAATACAGTCGGTGTTGGATTTTGAAAAAATATTAGAATTGAAATTTGTCCCAAATGGGAAAGATACAAATACAGAGTGTGTTCAACTACTATAAAATGGTATTGGTTTTATTCATTCCAATTGAAATATTTAAACCTCACTCGTCTTCTACGAAAGGTCTCCAGAAAACAATTATTCGCAAATACAAGTACCATTCTAAGTTTTTTCTTGATTTCAAATTTTTACTTTTATTTGTTACAATTAGTTTGAAAATAGTCTTTAGTTTAATTGATTTTGATTTTGTAAATCGATTTCTCTAATTATGATGAAATGTTTTTTGCTACTATTTGTTGTTGAAAAAATGCCTAAAATCAAGCTTTCGTATGTGTTATTTGTTTCGATGTATATTTGTCTAAAATAAATTTTAGGATTCTACTAAATCACAATTAGCCATATTATTAATTAATAACTAATATTTTTGGTCATTTTTTAAAACGAATCGTATTTATTTTATTTTAGTTAATGTTGCCCTTCTTCCAAAAAGAATTAACCATTATCCAATTCAATCCTAGTTTTGATTGAATGAGTTAGGCCCATGGGCTAAGTCATGTTCTTGGTTGTTCGAGATTAGGATGGACTAGCCCAAATTGTATTTTAGGCTCCATTTTTTGGACAAGGGAGAATGATGAGATAATTTACCTTAATTAAAAGACTAAAATATCCATTTTGAAAACATTCAATCAGTATAATTTTTTTAAAAAAATAAATTATAGTGTAAATATAATTATTTTATTTTATTTTTGTCCTTAAATACAATTGACTTTCATATTATATTTTCATGTTATGATCATAAACAGTTCAAATTTTGTAAAGGGAAGTAATTGACACAATTAATTTTAGTTTCAAAATTAGCTTCTTTTGATCTAGATATATGACAAAATAATAAGATGATAATTTTACTTTACCAACCTTTTTCAAATTAATTCTTAAAAACAAACTTCAAAACCATTGATTGTTACTAAAATTCATAAATTTGGCAACGTTACCAAGGTATACTAAAAGTTCCTAATTGATTAATAATTAAATTTACAATATGTATAAATTAAAATGGCCAATCAAATTAACCTTTTCTTTTCTTGATATAATACCTAAAATTGACATAAATATCAAAGGAAATCAAGATTTTAATAAAATGATTCTTAAATTGTAAATGAGTCTAACAAATTGATTGCATTTCATGCTTTTAGCAAAACAACATTTTCATTATTACTTTTTCATTCTCATTCCTAGTAACTATGCAGAGAGATGTAATCATGATCAAATCTAGAAATAAAATAGAAATGTTTACCATCTAAATATATTAGTCTTAATAATTTAATAATTTCATTTACCCATGAACATAGTGGTAGATAACATATCATAAATTAACGAATATAACTTAACAGTAATTGACATAAATTTTCAATACCAACTCAACATATTGTACTAAAAATAAATAAATAAATAAAAAAGTTCATTTGTTACCACTACCCTCGTAGTGTTTTAAATACTATTTTAGTCCCTAAAATCGAACTTTGGACTTTGATTCATTTTTCTTTTGATCCATGCACCATCAATTTTTATTCTTTTAGTCCTTACACTTTTAAAAATTCAATTTTTATTCTTTCCCTTCTAAAAAATTGATCAACTTAACCCTTATTTGTAAAAATTTAACACAAATTTTATACACAATGAAACATTTTTAATACAAATTTATGACTACATCAGAATAAATTTAGAAGTTATTACATAGACTAAAATGAATAAAAGTTAAAATACTGTAATCAAAATAGACATTTTAAAAATAAAGTATCAAAACGAACCAAAAGTAAAAGTCATCGTTCTAGGATCAGTTACAACTTATCTTACCGCTAAATGCACGATCTTTGACACTAGTTGTTTGACTGTTGGCAATCGAGCCAAACTGAGATAAGAACTTGCCCTACATTCCCTAAGATTGGTCCAAATATGAATATCTCAAACATCCTAAGATCTTTACCACAACCAATTGAGTTATTAACTCGAGACTCGATGGGTGTCATGAATTGAATGAACAATGCAACTTAAAAACATATTATTTTTGCAATTACTTGTTTCTAAAAAAAGTACATTTTGTAATTACATATATAGAGGTACACAGCTAAAAAAAATGTAATCTTCCACATACCTATTTCTCAAAACAAATTTCAAAGTTAGATACTCAGCAGAATGGATTGGCTTGTTTTAAAAGTCATCTTTCAATCTAAATGCGAGGGAAAAAAATCAAGATCAAAAAGCCGAAAATAAGATGTGTTTGCTCAAAAAGTAGAGAACTAAAGGAAAAAGGATATAAAAAGGCCAAAAAACAGAGAAAAAATAAAAACTGCATGATGCTGATGCTCTCTGTCAACTTGTCCGCAATGTGCTCTAAAACAATCTCTCAAAGATTTAAACTTCAAATTCATCAGCAAGTACCAAACGCAGAACTGACATCTCTGACTTCTGAAAGATTTAAACATGGCACACAAAATTTCATTGCATTCATTTTCGAAGACCCTATATCGACACAATTCAAATGGTTCGGAAAATACCATATTGGCGCAATTCAATGGTTCTGCAAATATGATCTACTTTGCAAAATAAGTTCCCTGCACAAATCATTCCTTACCAAGACGGTTTGTATCCACCAGTAGCAATCAAAAAACTCGCCCAATACATTTCCTGCAAACTATATGGATTAAAGATCATGCTATTTTACAGATTAACAGTAAAAATTACCTTCAGTCACCACAAGTTGTATATTTCATGCTACGTCATACTTCTTCCCCCACTTCTTTCATCAAACCAGAATTTTGATGTGGAAAGCACTGTACTAAATAAAGGTTATACCTCTCCTTTTAGTAAGTATCGAGCTCCATTTATGTAACCAAAACTTCCATTCTGCTAAGAAAAGAAGGCATGTTCCACCATGATGCTAATATTACCCAGGCTCCCCTAGATTCTATACTCCACGAGATAATAGAAAGAAAAACTATTCAATGAAAAATCCCAGAAGATAATCTTCAATGAGACAAAGGTACTGGTTAAAATGCTTTGAAAAGCTAGATCTACATGGTCTCTATGTCAAAAAAACATGGACTATAGGCACTACTAGTAATATACATTATTAAGAAGAACGAGACACTTCCCAGATACAGGGTTGATAACAACAACTGGCGATCACGTGTTCTTAGAAAAGAGATGAGATTTATATGTTACCTCAAAAACGAGAAAATAAACGTCAGCCCTCTCAGCATGCATATATTTTGATCCTGTCCTATTAAACACATGACAAACACTGAAGTAGCGAAAGCTCCACTCAACATGAAAATGTAGAAGACACTTGCACAATTTTTTATAAGAATCTAGTATAAAAGATGTGCAAATCAAAAGTCTAAATTATACTTAAAGAGTTATAACAACAAAAAATACCTACCTCAACCCTTTTCTCCTCTAATAATAATGATGAAAGGGAGATGATACAGTCAACACAGCTGTGAGATAGCAAAAAAAGTTTCACCAATACTGACAAAGTAACTTGAGGTACCAAAGCATACATTCATAAGCTTCGAACATGAAGAGATCTACCTCATTTAGTTTTAAAGCTCGGACATCTCTTAACACAGTTCATAATTATGGCCGCACCGGACTTCTAGATGATCTCCTATGACCATGCCTTATAGGGGATCTTGACCTGCTCCGATCACGATACCTATCCCGGCCTCCATCCCTTCCATTCCTAGACCTCCAATCCATTCCTCTTACATCATCACGACTACCTCTTCTAGACCCACGGTCTCGATCTCGTTCACGATGCCTATCTCGATCCCTGTCTCGCTCTCTGTCACGATATCTGTCCCTCTCGCTAGAGTCACCACCCTTTCTTCTCTCATTCTCCTCTCTTTGCTTTCTCCGTTCTTCTGCCTCTTTCTCCCTGGCTAATCTTTCTTCTTCCCTTGCTTTCTCCTTTGCTGCCTGCCAGGTGAAGCCCAGTTCAATATATTTCACCAAAATAATTGTAAAGAAACAAAGTTGAACAACTTTTGCACAGCTTTAGAAATGCCTACCTTGTGCTCAGAGATGAAATCTCTGACCATGCCATAACCAACATGCTGCTTACCTGTGACATGTGACTGAACTCTCTCTGCAGCATCATTTGCTACAAGAAAAGAACCACATATCTCACAGAGAGCCATTTTTTTCTCTTGGGCAAGCATCAATACCTTGTCATTTTGGGTTTGTTGAGTCAATGCTGTTTTCTCAGCATTAAGTAAATCCACCTAAAATGAAGACACCAAAAGTCCAAATAAGAATAACCATTTTTATATCCTCATGGCTAATTTAGTGACGCACGAGATGCTTTATTGATCAATATCTGGGACTCTTACAAAAATATATTAAATAAAATCAAGTTAGTTGTGAGTTCTATACAAAGATTATGAAATTGCTTCAAGAAGAATAAATTCTTTTTTAATAATTTAGAGTCTATTCATTGGCATTCTGAATGCTTGAGGGAACCAATCTTGCATTATGAGTAGCACCTTTCTCATCAGTGCTTCAGCTTCATCCACTTTACCCGCTTCACCAAGGGCCTCCACCTGTTCCAGTAAATTCTTTATTTTTTCCTCCAGCACAGATAACTGCTCTGACTTCTCAGCTGACAGTGGAGTTGGTGGTGCAGGTTCAACCTCTTGGGCAAGACGCTCACGTCCACGCCTAACACGCCGATCCAAGTCCATTACCTGTAAAAGATAATGTATTTTCAATGGAAACAATTAAGTACAAACATGGCATACAGCATCTATATAAAACAAAGAGCATGACTAACCAATTTCTCACAAAACTGAGCAAGTTCAGCCTCAAATTTGGGAACATAAGCATCATGCCTTGGTGAGTTTTCAAAGCTGGTGTACCACAAAATTAAGATCACATTAAAAGAGGATAAAACTTGGCTTTATATTTATATAACTGCAGTACACATGCATACATATTATAAAACAAAACATGTACATAAAATAATTATTCCAATTTCATACATAGAAAAATAAGAATCCGAATTAATTCTTAAGTCCTGCAAGACCACAAAATATGCTCAAAATAATCATATTGGTAAGGACAAGCCATATTGCAGGATGTCCATACCAGTTGTCAGTAATGCTGCTCAAGATGTCCGAGAATGTTATTTTTTTCAGTTTAAAGAAATTAGTAAAGTGGAGGTCTTTCATCCATATTAATAATGTGATACTTAATCCAAAGAAATCAGAAAGTTACTTCTATAGAACCAACCAATTCAATTTTTTTAATACAACATGTGGGGTGGGGATTCGAACCCATGACCTTTTGGTCGGAAAGTCGGGGTTCTATGCCTTCTGGAAAAAAAAAATTAACAGAGGTCTAGAAGAAGCGCGGACCAATGCCAATTTTGAAAAAAGAGAATTATATTTTTTTAATTTTCATTAAAAAAAGGTTTTCTTGGAGGGAAATCAAAGAAGAGGTAATTTCCCTTTTGGGACTGAAATCAATCCTAATCTGAACTCCAGAAGGAGAGCCTTAATAACACTTTATAGTATCAAAGAATATTAACTGCAAAGAGACAAACATATCAGAAGTAGATATTATGCTTATACATTGCTTATATATCATAAGATAGGCCTCAACAGAAATGATATAAAGTTAGAATTGATGTCAGTTTCTTTTCAAGTTGCTTCAATATACTGTCATATTTTCTCTACCATAAGATTCTCTTTTTTTTTTTTAATGAAAAACCAAACTTTTATTAAGAAGCACATGAAAGATAAACAAGGGCATACCAAAAAAAGCAGCCTCACAAAAGGAGCCCTACAGTGCAGAACAAGACTCCAATCCGAAATAATAAGGCCCAACTGATAACCACACCGCAATCCTCTCCCTAGGACCTCTCAACCCCTCTAAAACTTCAACCATTTCTCTCAACCTAATTACCTCATAAAATAGCAAAAGAAACATGCCTGCCATTGAATTATCCCCTTATCTCGGAAGGGAGGATGCATGAGAACCTCCTTCATCATAGCACAAGAAGCACCCAAGAAATCTCAAAAGTCTTCACGAATCAATTCCATAAAGCCTGAGAATATAGTCAGCCATAGAATATAGTCAAGGTCCTACGACGTTTGCTTGCAATGACAGCACTACAGCAAGCCTAAAACAAAATAGGATTCTCTCAGAACACGATTGAGGTGTTAACTCTCCCATGCAAGACCTGCCACGTAAAGAATTTAACCTTCTTGGCGATCTTAACCTTCCAAATATGGGAGAAAGAAGAAGCGTCAGGAAGGGACAAAGGGGCACACGATCTGGAAAAAGAGGTACAAAAGAAACCCCCTATTGGGAGTCCATAAACAGATGTCCCTTCTGCCCGAATGCAACTCAGGGACAAAATAAAAGCTACCACTTCTAGCGTCTCCCTATCCGACAAAGGACAGTGACGACGAAAACCCAGAGAGGGGGAAGCAAAAGAACCTGAGAAAGGCATGACAGAGGACATAGAATGCAACTCTTCTCCAAAAGCTGGTACAATCGAGGAAACAGAAAACATAGAAACTTATCTCCCACCAAATGATCCTCCCGAAAGTAAATATTTGAACCCTCCCTAATATAACATTTCACAAATAGAGAGAAAAAGAGGAAACCTTGATGATATAGCATTCTAGGGATTTCTCTAGAGAGGCCCTTAAACCCACTGACGGAAGCCCATTCAAAAGGGTGGGGACAATATTTACTCACAACGATCATATGCCATAAAGCGTTCGGCTCTGTAACGAAGCACCAATACCACTTAGCCAACAAGGCCTCATTCAAACAATATTCACACAAATCAAAAACACTTAATTGATAATTCTTCCGGTTGAAAAAGTACATATCTTACAACATTATACTTCTTTTTCATAAGACCATATGATACTTCTTTTTCATAAGACCATAGGATACTTCTTTAAGTCCCATAGAAGGAGAAGAATCTTACATTGGTATGTTATATAAAAGTACGGTAAATAACGTAACGTACAACCATGACTTGATAAAATTACATTGTGAGCTGGAAGGCTGATTCATAAAAACTATAGTCAATCAGCTACACATGAAAATACATCCAGCAAATGTTATTACTTCTCTTTCCCAGATAATAGATAGAGTAATTGCCAGACCTCGTCTAAAGAGAGTTATCCCAATATAAATGGTGAAAACAGAAAAGCTTTCTTTTATAACCGCATGCAATCACTGCTACTAACTCAAATACATAGCAGAAGATAAAATTCATTACACAAAGCTAAATGCTCATATTACTCAAAATTGATATTCAGTTGTCACCTTTCTTTCAATTTCTGGTCATGTATTCTAGGGCAAGGACCTGTTACAAAAAGCAGACACAAGAATTCAATCTTAGAAATAAATTGCTCTTCCTAAATACTAAGGTATACCAATGGTCTGCAAAGAAAATATAAACAAACATATATTTATTCAAATATAAATATAAACCAATCAAAAAGAAAAAACATTGAGAAATCATCAAACATCACACAATAAACATATTCAGAATTAACATTTTACCATTATCCTCAACAACTGCAACTGACTTCTCGACATGGAACTTTGTTCACTTAGAGATTTCACAGAGACCAGAGTTATGATAGATAAATACAAAAAGAAAACAACGCACCAAGGTCGCTTCGTGTATTTACGAAAAGATCATGTGGGCAAAAGCGAACCATATAGAACCCGCAAACCTCCTTATCATCCCACATAACTTCCTTGTATCCTCTTCTTTCTTCCTCCGTCAAATTACGAGCTACAGAAACAAAAACAGATACAAAACTTAGCAACTTCTTTTAAAGAAAAGACAACTTTCACTTGGTAAATTTGAAGGCCAAGAAAAGCCACACGAAAATAGAAGCAAAAACCAACAAAGGTCAAATAGCAATAGGAATCCAAAAGAACATTACATGAGTAACACCCCAAATTCCTCTCCAAATTCCTATACACTAACAGAAACACTTCTACCCCTCTCCAACTAGATACTCCACAATATCGAAAATCAATAAGACGTAAACAGAATCCAATAACTAGACTGACAAGATGCACCACACAAGAGATATAAACGATAATGAAGCTTCCAAAGAAAAAAGAATCGAGTTTAATCAAAATAAAACCTGAACCCATGAGTTCGTCCAGAAGAGCTCTCTGGGCGTCCATGTTGAAGAAATGTTTGGTGGAGGAGAGGCGTGCCACAACTTGAACAAAAACCCTAATTCAGTTGCTCGGACTTCAGAAGATTTAAGGGTGGGTTTGGAGAAGTCGTGGGATTGTTTTTGGAGAGAAATTGTGTGGTGTCGGTGCCCTAGGGTTTGAACGGCAACACGAAGAAAAACACACCTTCAAGAACGCAAGAGGAAAAATAAAGGTAACAAAATTCTACTTTTTTTTTTTGAATCTCACAAAATTCTACTTTATTAGATCAGCACAATATTTTCAAATAAATTATTTTTAATTGAAGTTTATAAGCTAAATATACTATACACCTCATTGGTTTATTCTCAAATTTATCTATAATTTTTTGGATTTTTCAATTTTATAACTTGATAATTACATTGATGGATCATTTATAGATCGTCCATTTTAACCAAAATTTTCACAAATATTATTATAGGCTTGTTTAAACTAAATCATAGGTATAAATTACATATATACCTACAATTAGATATATTATATTGAAAAAATCAGAAAATAAATAAGATATGTCTAAATGGTACAATATTCCGTCGTGTTGATTCTCGTTTTTTTTTAGAACCTCATGGCCCTCTTATTGTCCATAAATCACGTAGACAACTTCAAAATGAATATTTTTATAACATTTTAATTTATAAAATGGTTCATTTGCAAAATGAGATTCCTTTTGTTTAGAGTCACCATAAAATATTGTATTTTTCGTGGTCATAAATTTACAGTATAATCAACTTTCCTTGATAACCCACATCGTGTTGTTGCTTGCCACCTAACTATCGTCCATCACTTGCTACCGCGCACCACAACCAGACATCATCTACCTCCTATCAACCTACGTCGTGGTCCAGGTACCATCAAAACTATGGCGTCGCCTCATGTGCAGCACCCATATTCCATAGAATAATATTTGTTATAGGTTTATAACATATAAGGATTTATTCTGTATGAACATTTTTGTATCAATATAGTATTCATGGTATTTAATTTGATAGGCAGTTTGATGTTATTTTGGATTGAAATGATTGCTTATATCATAGGAATTAAAATATTATGATCAGAAAATAAAAGAGCATGCAATATATCATGAGTGTAAAAATATAATACTGATGGAGTGTTTATATAGGATATATATATATATATATATATATATATCATATAATCAAATTTATCGAGTTGGTGCGGAAAATGGAAGAAATTGAATACGGCAGGGCAGGCAATATTACAAGACGAAAATTGTAAACAATCTGAGAGGAGAAATTATAAATATCCAAGACGCATTTTTGAGGCGGAAAATGAAGGAATATAGGAGAACAAGATGAAATGTATGATGGAAAGAACATTGAATTAAATGGATAACAATTATACAATATAATTTTGAAATATAAAATCTCCAATAAATGTATGAATGTTTTACTTAACGAAGGTACACTAAGAAAGTATCAATAATAACGTAATAAATGTGGAGTGCTGAAATTAAACGAGAGTAATGGAAAATCAACCAGCTGGCTGGAGATCTAGGGTGTGTTTGGAAGTGATTTTGGCACGATCAAAACCAATTTTGCTATTGTCAAAATCACTTTCCTTTCTGTTGATCATATTTGCCAAATTAGAAATTTAATTTTAGAACAGCTTAAAATCACTTTAAATTGATTTTTAATGTATCAGTTGGACGATGATTTTGAAAAATCAATTATATTTAAATCTTTTTTTTTCAAAATCACTAATTTTACCATCACTCTCAAACACACCCCTATTTGATATTTTCTTGGTATGGCTGGAAGGGCAGAAAAGCTTCTTAGTAGGCAAGTTGGAAGAAGTTAAAATCGAAGAGTCCCTGTGCCAATTTAGAAACCAGAAAGACAAGAAAAGAGTGATCAAGGAGGGGCCCTGGTTTTTTTTGACAAATCTTTGATGATTTTTGAGGAATCAAAAGCTAACACATCTATTAAGGACTTGGACTTCAAGCATGTATATTTCTTGACTCATTCTCATGAGCTCCCTCTTGCAGGATTCTCAAGGACTATGGCTAAGGCAATTGGGAATTAGTTGGGCGTTTTGAGACAGTAGAAAGCAACAAATATGGTCAATGTTGGGGATAGATGTTGCGTATCAGAATCATGACAATAGCACGAAGCTCCTAAGAAGAAGAGTGCGTCTAAAGGTAGGATCTATGGTGGATGAAAAGTGGATCCCCATGGATGAAAAGCGGATCCCCATGACATACGAGAAACTACCAAACTTCTGTTATGGATGTGGGAAGCTTCGTCATGCTGCTAAAGATTGCAATGAAAAACAAGGTACAAACGAAACCCTTATTTACAGCAAGCATCAACCAAACCAGATTTCACAAACCGACCAGTCCTGTGGTTCAGCAAGACAATCTGGAGGGATTTTGGTTCAGATGAAGGAATTAATCGATGATAACAGTGAGACTAAAAATCAAAAGGCATATCTTCAAGATACTCTTTCTTAGGGGAATAGGGAGATGGCTGATAAGGAACCATCATCATGGGATGGCCCAAGTGGTCAATGAGGACCAATGTAAATAGCAAAGGCCTTAGAAGGAAAGAGTTCAAACCATGGTGGCCACCTACTTAGCAGGAAAACAGCTACGTGGAAAAGAACATCAACAAGAAATTCAGGCAAAAGACGGAAATTTGTTGTGGGGACAATATTACACATCTAGCACATAAAAAGCATAAACTGGATTTGACAGGGTGCAACGGAGGGAACAAAAAACAATTTGTTGAGCTTGGTAAAGCTTCTACAATACCAAGATCGAGCGGTGGAGGCTGCTCTGCAGCCCCGCCGAGCACAATAAAAAATTTAAGCTGGAATGCTTGTGGATTCTCAGATTAATATGACTGTACTATTTAAATCTATGTATCGAGCATTACAAATAGTGGAAGACTGATGCTTCGGATATCGAATCTGTGTTACACCTTAGGTCTTTCTATCGTCTTATTCCAGCAACTACTTGTTAAAATAACCAACACAAATATAGCTCAGCGGCATAGACTTCTACTTCTTTCTTTAAGGTAGTTGGAGTTTCGAATCTTCATACCACACACATGTTACAATAAAAAAGAAAAAACTATTTGCAAAAACCTAAACTGGAAATCGATCCTTGAAATTCGTATCTTTTCCACTAAAACTTTAAGGTCATATTCCATTCTCATTCCCATTCCCTACCACTTCAAGTTTATAGATAAGTCTAGCAGTGCTTCAACCAACCTTATTGTCCGTTGTTTCTCCTGTTGTTTCAACCTACTTGCCACCGATTCCACATCAAATCCACCTGCATTTGCATATTGCACTTCACTCTCATCCGGTCGAACTTCTTGCAGCAATTCATCAACCTCTCTGACAAAGTCTACTCTCAATAGTGTATTATCAGCTTCAAGCGATGGTCGTAGTGGCCCTTGATGCTAACCATAAAAAGAAGAGGTCAAAAGCTGAATTAGATTCATTTTAACCACACCTTAATTTCATCATCCACATCTCAATTATAGACAATTGAGCTATTATATTTGTACCATACCTTATCAATGTCTAAACCAACTGGAACAAGAATGCTAAATGGATCCTCCCGTGGAAAGGTATCAACCATGCGTTTTCTGCAATCTTTTAGCCACCCTTCATCATCAAAGCCGTCATACATATTCAAAAGTTCGTTAAGCAGTCTCATGGCAGGAGTAGCTTCCCGTTTGAGAATTTCAGTCTAAAATATGAAGTAAACTTAGATCTTGAATTGTTAGGAGAATACATATATGCTTTCTTTTTCCAAAGCAAAATTGAAGGGGAAAAAATAAAAATAAAAATAAAAAGCAGCCAAAAAAAAGTGGGATGACTAGAAATAACAGTATGTGCCATGGTCCAATGCCAAAATCATTTGACCTTGAATTACGGTTTCTTTAGGTTATTGCTTGCTTTGTTAAAAATTAAAACCTCACAAGTGAAGTTGAAGCTGTGGCACAGATTTCCTTTTAATTTTATGAGTGTTGATTTTTTTTTTTAACAAGTTACAAACTTCAAATTGATTAATGAAAATGAACAAAAATTACTCAAAAGATACAAATGTTGGCAAATCACAAGCATACAACTGCTATAGATAGAATAAATTTAAGATTGATTCTTGGGGATAAGTTAAAAACATCTGCCTCGACCTACAATTCCAGGACTTGAATGCACATGGGTGCCTAAAGAGGACCTGTTCTATAACATCCTAAAAAATATAGCATGTTCAAAATGGTTTAAAACATTAAAAAATATAGCATGTTCAAAATGATTTAAAACATTACCATACCTCAACCCTTCGATATAACAGATCAAGACTTCTAATTGCATCCTTTTCATCCTGAAGAGAGAGCAAGTTATACATAATCATAAGTGATTTTGTTTTTCTTTTTTCATTTCTTGGAAACATGAAACAATTTTTGTTGACATGTACAAAGTTACAATAAACTAAAATAGAAAACGGCTGTAAACACACTTCTGAATGAAGTTCACAAAAAACCAACAAATTATTATTAATTACAATGGAAATAGCTGCAAACGTCCATATCTAATGAACCAAAAAAAAAAAAGCATTTAATTTGAGCTACCTTGGACACCTCCATCCAATTCTTTGTTTTTTCATTGAAAACCCTATGATACCTTTCCAACTAAAGGCTTGAAAGAATGGATCTGATTGTGTTGACCCATTGATTCCTACCTTTTTTTTGAGGGAGTCCGACCACGTAGAAGCAGAACTATATTTTCCTTCCAAGGAATGATGAAAGACCAAAGATAAGCTGAAAATTTGTAGTAATGAACTCCAACAACTTATATTGAACAAAGGAAGAATAGAAGACTAATATTTTCATATTTTCTAGAACAAGGAAGCACCGAAGGATGCGATGCCCAGGTTGAGCACCTTGTTGTACTCTCTCTGCTGTTTTGAGGATCTGAATGTCCGCTGTCCACATCTTGACTTTTCGGGAATTTCCTTTCTGAACCATATATGAAGGATCGTTCCCAAGGAGACCTCCCCAGCATCAGTTAAACTGAAACTTTAAGACTTCACTAAGAACTCACCAATGGGCTACAAATTCTAAATCTTCCATCTGATCCTTCTGCTAGGCTTTTACTACAACAAGACGGTATTGAACTCCCCGATTTCTTTGTTCAGCAAATTACTCATTGTCATTTGTCACAATATTCCAGTACTCAGCATGGTTGTCCCACGATCCAAAGGTTGTTTTAAATTTTGGCTCCACTACAACTAAGATATGGAAATGTCACAGCCAAAAGTTTGCTATCCAATCACACATCCTTCCAAAATTTAATCAGAATTTACTTCTTCATTCTAGCGATCAGTTTGTGTTAAGTGATTGTTTTGGTTTCCTCCTCAGCAGTTAGTCCTTTTGAATTGGCAAGCTTTATCGATGACATTTTTTCAGCATCTATTCTTGAGCTTCAAATCACATCTATTTCATGGGTTTTTGGTTTCTATGTCTTGATTGTTTATCTTATTCTTTTTTCGCTTCCTTTGGAAGCTTGTATCCTTGAAATTTTTTATTCATTTTCGTATTATCAATGAAAAGTTTGTTTCTTGTTAATAAAAAAAAAATTAATACACTTTCCATCCCCAACTCATACAAAAAAGCAATTTAGGACGAGGCCCTTCATCTTAAGGATATTCCATTGAGGATTTCTACCTCCTCACTCTTTTCCTTGTAACTGAACCAGTTTCCTTCCTTTCTTTTCATAGATACTATAGACTACCCTTTTTTATAAAAATATTTTCATAAATGATATGAAATAACAAAGAGGAGAAAAGTAAACCCTATGCAATAGGAGATTACAAAATTCTTTTCCAATTGGCCAAAAGATACTGGCGCAGGTGCCCCTTGTATAGGGAGCAAAGATCCGACTCCCAGTTCTATAACGGCTACTAACTTTCATTCTTCAGTAGACAATTGAAACACACTCAAAAAGGCTAAGAACACTCAAATTTCAAAAGAACTTCCTTACCAAACAGGAAACGGAAAGGGAGGGACAGAGGGGAGAGAGAACAGAGCATACTTATCTTTCTTTGATTTACAAATTGTTATTGAATTCAACTACATAATTGAAATCAACAATGTTGAAGAAACTACAAACTGGAACTCCTTACTATTGATTGATGTATCAATTTGAACATCTAGTGGTTATTAACTCAATCACATACAACTAGGCTCCATTCAAAATATATAAGTAAATGAAAATTAAAGGCATTTGAATACCAACATACATCACGGCGTGCTAAATCAAGTCGATTCCATATGACTAATAAAACAAGCTCTGTTAGTTCCCCTTTCTCAGCAGCTTCCTCAATTTTCTGCATTCCAATTGATAAGCACGTAGAATATGATTAAGTCACTAAGCCAGTTTTGCACTAATTTAACTATAAGAGGTTTTTGTGAAAAATGGCAGGATATTGGAAAAATTCAAAGAAAGTTCATAATAAATATTACGCAAGAGTAGAACACTATAATCACACCTGATCAAAACGATATACTTATAAAAGACCCTCAACATCCTTCATTCTCAAATCATATCCAAGACACCGTGCAAGCTATAGGAAGTGAACTCTAATTGTTTAATTGAGAACTTTGGTTTGGGTTAGCTTAAGACTATCATTTGGGGCATTGCCATAAAAGCTTGGCCCATAAGAAAAATCAAGAAAACTTCATGCTGAATTTAAGATAACACCTTACTTTTTGAAAGATGAAGTTATATGACTGTATAAATCTTTTATGCTACTGCTAATCATTTATAACCTCTTCAACTTCTTCAGCAGCTCGGATAAAGCTTGAAACCAGTTTTCGAGCTTTTATAACATCTTCTTCTGGAAATCCTTTTAGACGCATCCCAATTTCACGATATTCTTCTACCTTTCTTTCCTCTTCTTCATCTTCCTCCTGACGCCTTCGATGTAACTCCTTTGTCTTCTCTCTTTGTCGAGCTTGCCATTCCTGAGGTAGAATAAATTTTTTTTTAACAAGATACGAACTTCTCATTGATTAATGAAAATGAACAAAATGTTCAAAAGATACAGACTCCCAAAGGGAGCGAGGAAAAAGAGAAAAAAAAAGGTAAAATTGTAAACAAAGTGATACCACACATAAGAGCCGACAAAGAAAAATGACATAAAAACCAAAACAGTAATTTTCTAGTAGAGCCTCCCAGTAGCAATGAACCACATAAATAAGCTTAAGGAACTTTGATAATCAAAAATATCGTGGAGGACATCTTTATCATCTCGGAACAACTCTTTAAACATCTGAGAATATTTGGCCCGAATATTTCTAACACCTTTAGCAAGCTCTCTTTTATGCTTAGCTTGAATCTCCATCTTTCTTATAGTGCGTGCTTCAATACAAAGAGTTCTTTCTTTGCCAATATTGACAAGCTCGGACTTAAGAGAGGATAAATAATCATCCAATTGAGAGGGAGATAAGCTTGAGACAAACTTGAGGGAAGAAACGATGTCTCCTTGAGAAACTTGCAAGGGAAGATCCATGGAACCAATGAGGAGAACTTACAACAAACCGGAAAGAAAATGCATGAACTGGAACAAACCACAAAGGAACCCCTTCCTTTAAATAAGAGAAGCAAAAGCAAAAGAATACCTGTCAACTTCTCGAAGTTGAAAATTCAACAAATAAGAAATAATTCCTACAAAAAGGACTCCTCAAATCCCACAAAAACCACCAATTAAGACGAGCATAAATGCTAGCAATGGAAAATTGTGAGGAAGCATGTCGAAAGACTTCGATATTTCCAAGAAGAATTAAAGAAACAAGCCTGCATGGAGACTTTTTGTTCCCTATAATCCACCAATAATAATCCACCTTGAAAACCCAAAAACAAGAAGCATTGAAGACTTTAATTAAAAGGCTACTTTGAGACTTTTGCATTTCTCCATGAAGCCATCAATAATAAACCAACTTGAAAGCAAAAAACGAGAAGCAATAAAGATAATAAAGATTATCCTTCGTACACTTAATAAGACATCTTGAGAACCAAATGGAAATAAAAGACCTCGAAAAGTTGCTACCCAAATTAAAGTATGCATTTAAAGACTGCATTGGTTTAGACTTTTCAAAGCCCCAGATCCAGCATTAAAGAACCACCTTGAAACTGGGCTGTCCCATTCGTCCATTCCCCAGTCAAAGAGGCTTCTTCTAAGTCCATGACAACACATATTAGATTTTGCTTTTTTTTTTATATAAGAAACAAAGGCGTCTCATTGACAAAAAAGACAGCCTACCGGCATGGCCAAGGAAGCCCCCCAAGAGCTACTGCATTACATTTTGCCAATCTTGCTGAAACGAAGCTATACTATAATTACAAAAGAATTTTCTATAGGTAAGACACCACAAGGCCGTAGTAAACTGAACTTTCTCACCAAAAATGTCAAAAGAGAGAGCAAGATTGTTGAATACACGTTGGTTTCTTTCCCTCCAAATGCTCCACAGAAGCGCCCGAGCTGCACAGCTCCACAAGATCTTTCCTTTTCCTTTCAAAAGACCCCCTTGTGTTACTTCCATCACCCAATCCTCAATAGAACGGGGGAGACAGCCTAACAAACCACACCCTTGCATGATAAAGGCCCACCCTTGGTAAGCAAAAGGGTCGTGTATAAAAATATGGTCTATATCCTTTGCATTTTTTAGACACATAAGGCAGACCGAGGGGGATAACATCCAATTTGGGAGTTTTTTCTGAAGCTTCTCATGTGTATTAAGGCTTTTGTAAGCAATACTCCATGGGAAGACTTTCACCTTCTTTGGAAAGGGGAATTTCCAAATGGCCTTAACAAAATGAGAGAGGAATCTTGGAGTCACTTCCGTTAGCTTGTGAAAAGCTGATTTGGTGGTGAACTTCTTCTCCCCTTCGAGGCTCCATTCCATCTTATCCTCCTCATTTCTGAATCGAAAGGAAGCCAATAAGTTCACTAGCCAGATCCAACTATCCACCTCGTGGTCGCTTAGGCCTCTTTTGAATCCCAGGTTCCAATCCGCCTAATCTTCCGACCAACAATCAGCCACAGTACTGTCTTTTTTATCAGAAATGCTAAACAAAACGGGGAAGCTAACCTCCAGAGAGTCCTGCCCAATCCACAAGTCTTTCCATAATCTAACTTTTTTCCCATTTTGGGCCTTGTAAGAAGTGAATCGGAAAAAGACCGGTGTTTGTTTGGCAATGTCAATCCAAGGACCGCCCACTGCCCTTCCTTCTCAGTAAAGAAGGATAATTGGAAAAAGTATTAGATTTTGCTTTTAGTGTTTAACAAACAAACATCAGTTAGAGAAGTTTGTGAAATAATTGGAAAAAGTATCTATTAATCACTGTTTTTAACCAAAATGTTCACTCTATTTCTTTGACCAATATTTTGGTCTTGCAATGGTCAGTTAATAAGAAAGAGGATTGATCCTCTCCATTGGCTATCACACTGTTTCCACCACGTCGAAGAAATCTATACCTCGAAATCAATGAGGTCTACCACAACTTACATCTGTCATCTTTGTAAAATAATCTTTTAACTCATTTTCCTCTACTTCCATTCCCACTGTCTCCCCCTCTTATTCTCCCCTGCTCCATTGTTCTCCCTCTTTTCTTCCTCCTTCATTCCCATGGTCACGAACGTTTAATCATTAGAATAATTGGTAAGGTAAGAAGCATAAGTTATTTTATAACGTTTAATCATGATCACAAACTTTTAGTCAGCCATAGAGGAAGATCATGAAATGGTTAGAGCGAGCATTTGGTGTAAAAAGAAATGGCATTTTAAATAAAAATTTTATAAAACAGGGAGTTGGCCCAAGAACTGCCAAGAAAGTATAGCAGTTTCCTTTTATTCACGTTCAGAAGTGGTTCAGACGGGTCTAGAAAGAAGACAATACCAATCAATTGACATTAACACGAATATCGAGCAAGAAGAAATAGATAAAGAAATACAAACCCAATCAACAAAAAAGAGCAAATTAAGGAGTAGTTAAATTAAAATATCCACATACATCATCGTAGAACTCTTTTGGAAGCCCGTCAATAAGCGGCTCTTCCTTGCTCAAGCTGCTCCTCAAAACTGACCATCAAACCATCGCCAAAATGAGAAGCCACGGTAAATACTTGTATCTGAACAGCGATTAAGCAAGTTGTACGATGACTAACCAAAACCAGGAGAATGGCGCTTTGAGAAATGAGAGGTTGAAAGCTTTTGTAAGGTTGAGGAAGCAGAGGGCAATGGCGGAACTGGTGGGCATCTCAGCCAGAGCACGTTTGCCTCCATTTTAGTTCAGAAACAACGAACGAGCAGGAAAAAAAGGATTTTGAACACCAGAAGAATTTTAGGTCGATGTCTACTGATCTTTATCTTTGTTTGGTTACAGTTTTTGGGGAACATATTGTTTGAAGCTAATCTAATTGATATTACCGAATGTGGTATTGGAATATTTTTAGAAGCTTTTATTTCTTTTTAGGTCTTTACAGTTCCAATTTTGAAATTCTTTGACCATTAGCTACGACTCTTGTAGACAGGCTCTCAGGCTCTCTGTAGCATGATAAAACTTACATTACCCCACGACAATTTTATATCCGTTACTTAATTTTTTGAGTATAATATTGTGGTGTGTGAGATTCGAATTCATGACCTTCTGAACAAATTTATACTCACTACTTCATTTTTTAATGTTAGAGTTCTGAATCGTATGTAATATTAGAAGAGGCAAATATAATATTAAAAACAAGAGGTAAATTTAGAAAATGATTGGCATAACATTTTTGTTTATTATTTTTTTTTTTAATAAATCAAACTATAAATAGTAGTCATTGAGTTTTTTCAATAAACAGGAATATGACAAACTAGTATTTAATTAATACTGTCTTTCTCTTTAAATAATGCATAAAGTTTTTTCTTTTCAACAAATAAGATATATTGAATTTCCGACATTCTCATAAATGTTTTTTTTATTTTGTTTTGTCTATATAAAAAGTAATTGATAAATAAAACTAAGTTTATGTTTTCTTCTCACATTATTGATTTATAAAATGCATCCAAGTAAGATTCCAATTGGATTTGGATTTTTAGTTTTAATTCTTTTGAGTGTTAGGTTTATATTTTAGGTATTGAATGTTTTTGTAAGTTTATTTTGAAATTAATAATGAGAAATATGATAATAGAAAAAACAATTCACCCATCATTTAAAAAATAGAGAATATCATTACATCAGAGTCAAAGTTAAATATTTTTATTACAATTATAATATCAATAATTAACGTCTATAAAGGGTATTATAATTCACAAGAGATTGGAATTTCTTAAACATATTGACCTAAATATCTCAAAGTTTGAATCTTCTATGAATTTTTTCACAATCAAATTTTCACAAATGTTAATTCGGATGAAAACTTTCAATTTTAGATTTCTATAAATTTTTTTTTTGGACAATATTATCCTTTTTAATTTCAACAATCCATATTCATTAGGTTTATTTTATAAATTAAGAAAATACTCAAACGTGAAGGACAAACATATACTTAATTGCAAAAAAAAAAAAAACCCTATACTTGTAGGGGTGTGATTTCAAATTCATGATTTTATTTTTTTTAAAATCAAACTCATAACTTATTGATTAGAGATATATATCAATTATCATGAAGATATATTCGATTTCGCGAAAAAAAACCCTATACTTAATCAAATAAAAAAAAGTGTGCAATCAACAAAATAAAATGTTATTATAAGATTATATAAAACTAATCTTAATTAAAAAAAATTCACAATTTATTCAAAAATTTAAATGGTATAATTTTATGAAAAACACACGTGCATTTGAGTGTGTGTGTTTTAGGGCTTTTTAGGTTTTCTTATTTGTCCTCCTGGGCCTGCCGCCGCTCAAAGCTTAGCTTTCTTCCATTTCTTCGGTTTCTCTCTCAATATCAAATCTCATTGCCTCTCATTTTCGTCTCTCATCTCCGATCTTCACTCTCCGGAGTCTCCAATTCGATCTCATTTCTCAATCTCGATCTCACCATCGCTCACCTGTCTCACGATTTCATTTCTCGCCGTTCGTCGCCTGCGCCGCTGGCTCATTCATATATCTCACGGTACTTCTACTTTTATTTATATCAGAATCAGAGCCATTCTATCACATAGTGAATTTATTTTGCCTGCTCAGTAGCTAATGCGAACTTGGTTTCTTTCTTTCTTTCTTTTTTTTTTTTTGGTTTTATGCCTGCACTGTGAGTGAGTTTTTTTTATTTATCTTTTATTTCTGTCAATTGGTCTGTGTGGAAGTTGGAACTTGGTTGCTGATGAATGATATGTTTGTTTGAATGGCTATAGACTGCAAAATTTTTAATATTTTCTTATGGGATTGTTACTAAAGCTTAAATTTTCAATGGTTATTAATCTTCTCATCGGTTTCGAGCATCTAATATACCGATGGAAAGCTCTTCAGATTTATTGAAGGGGGAACAGTTACTAAAACTGCTCCGTAATTAATTAATAAAAATTACTTTCCTTGCAGTGAAAGTTCTACGTGCGACCTCTCTTGCATCCCAACAGAGTTGATTCATCATGGCGGAAGTGATGCTGATGAAAGAAATTGAGGACACGGCTGGTCGGCTTGGGATAGATCTTTCCCAAGTTGACCTTGATTCCATTCGTCTCCCTCCTGGCGATGATTTTGGGATCATTAGGTGAAAACTATATACTTTTTATCATTTTATCTTGCATCTGATTCTTATTATTATGCCTTTTCTCTCCCAAGGCCTTAAAAATGCTTTTTTCTTTTTTAGGAATTTGATGATTAAATTAGTTATTTTCTGATTTTTTATTCCATAACTCTTATTCCTTTATTTATTTACAATTATATAGTGATGATGAAGAAGTTCTACAAGAGGAGAGCCTAGAGTTTGATTCTGGATTTGGAAACATTATAGTTGTTGACAATCTTCCAGTTGTTCCTCCGGAGAAGTTTGAGAAGCTGGAAGGTGTTGTTCGTAAAATTTTTGGTCAGATTGGAGTTATCAAGGACGATGGTTTGTGGATGCCCGTTGATCCTACCACGCAAAAAACTTTAGGTTACTGTTTTATTGAGTATAGTACTCCACAGGTACTTTCTCTTTATCTCTCACACACCCTCGTGCCTGCCAAATTTAATATGTTACTTTAATTATATTGAAATGATTGTGGAATAATATTATTGGGGAAAGGATATCATATAGTATTATTTTTTATTAAGATAATGATAATTTCCCATCTATATCATTTTTGTTCTAGCTGGCATTTGATGAGGTCGTCTGTTAGAGTGACAGATACTTGAATCCTCATCTTACTAGTTCTAGTTGGTAATTTAACTCTAGGTCCTTATCATCCATAAATTGTATCAATACACTAGCACTACACCTCATTTATACCATCACCCATCTATTTCATTCAGTGGTGGAATGTGTGTATAGATGTCGAGTTTAATTGTTTGATGTCCATGCGTAAATGCACACGTTTGGCCTACCTTGGTATGTCTATCTCCTAAACTGTCACTTTTCTTTAGCTTGCAGTATTGTTCGACATATAATAAGTTTCTAGAAATATTTCTCTTTGTAGTGTTAAAAAAATTTCCATTAAGTGATTGCTATTCCTTTAACCATATACGTGTGTGTACGTGTGTGTGTGTGTGTGTGTGTATATATATATATATATTTTTTTTTGAAGGAGGATTAACATTAGTTTGATATTTTGGATTCCTCTAGACATGCGCTTCATCCAATAATATGTTAACTTCATGGTATTCCATTCCAAGTGTTATTTTCCTAGCATTTTGTTGCCTGCATCGTTTATTGTATACATTTGAAGATCCGTTACCATAAGTTTGTTTAATTCAGTTGTCTATGATTGTTTTCAAGGAAAAAATCAGCTGGAAATATTA
The DNA here is from genome assembly GCF_001995035.1 of Momordica charantia. The sequence continues at coordinate 4,180,353 of NW_019104490.1, forward strand.
ATTCTGTTGTGTGTAATATAATACTGTAGTTCTGATCCTTGGATGGAATATCTCATTTAATTTCTTCATATTGTAGGAGGCTGAGCTTGCCAGAGAGAAGACCGATGGGTATAAGTTGGATAGAGCCCATATTTTCACGGTTAACATGTTCGAGGACTTTGACAGATTTATGAAAGTTCCAGATGAGTGGGCTCCTCCTCAAATTAGCCCATATACTCCTGGGGTAAACTATTTGCAAAGTTAATTTTGCACCTTCACTGCTTCCTGTGATGTCTTCTCAATCCAGCTTGTATTGCTTGTGGTAGTTCAAAATTTGACTTAATAGATTTTAAATTTGTTCTAAGAGATCGGTTTGGAGATTTTTGGATCAATGCTAAGGTTATATAAGGAGCTTTGGTGACAACTGGTCAGTAGAATTGATATGAGGGAAAGCAACTGTTAGGAGGATACGTAATTTATGGATCAAGTTGTGCTATGAATTGAGAAGTTCCATGCTTAATGCTATGTTATATTGACTTGTAATGGTTTACTCTAATGGAAGCATGATGTTATTTACTTATGAAAATTTCAGGAAAATCTTCAACAATGGCTTACTGATGATAAAGCACGTGATCAGTTTGTTATTCGTTCTGGATCTGACACCGAGGTCTTTTGGAATGATGCTAGACATTTAAAGCCCGAGCCTGTTTACAAGCGTCCGGTGAGTATCTTTAGCCTCTGTTGGGTTTTCGCCTTGTTTTGCATCTAAAGCTACTCCTATCTTCTAGTTAGATTGATTAGTTGATGTTGGTGGATGGTATTGATATCTCTCAGGTGTCTCTGCTCTTGGGCTGTTAAGGCAAATTTATCCTAACCACATATTTTTCTGTTACAGTTCTGGACTGAGAGTTTTGTGCAGTGGTCCCCATTGGGGACATACCTAGCGACAATTCACCGACAGGGTGCTGCAGTTTGGGGTGGAGCAGGTACCTTTAACCGTCTGATGCGCTTTGCTCATCAACAGGTCTGCTATTGTCTTAGGCTCCCAACCATTTTATGGTACTTTCCATGTCCCAAAGGCTCAAGCTCTTAATACACTAAATGCAGGTTAAGTTAATTGATTTTTCTCCTGGTGAAAAGTATCTAGTGACTTACAGCAACCACGAGCCAAGTAATCCTCGTGATGCAAATGTGAGGGTTTTCTATTTCTATTGTTTATTTCAATTGTTGGATGTATATTTCTTTCTATAATTGCTGATGATATATTCTTTCAGAGGATTGTGATCAATATTTTTGATGTGAGAACTGGCAAAGTTATGAGAGATTTCAAAGGAAGTCCCGATGATTTTGCCATTGGAGGAACTGGTGGTGTTGCTGGCGTATCTTGGCCTGTTTTTAGGTATTTTTGTTTGTTTGGGATTTGTCTTTTTTCTTAGTTTTTTTCCCCTGCTGTCAAGTTGGTCAGAGTGCTCTTTTCTTGCTGATGATACAGATGTTATTGTCTTTTTGCAGGTGGGGTGGCGGGAAAGACGATAAATACTTTGCCAGGATTGGGAAGAATGTGGTCTCTGTCTATGAAACAGAGACTTTCTCTCTTATTGACAAGAAATCTTTGAAGGTTGAGAATGTTATGGATTTCTGCTGGTCTCCTACCGATCCCATTATTTCTATCTTTGTTCCTGAGCTAGGTGGTGGGAATCAACCGGCTAGGGTGAGTGCTCTACTCCGCTGCTGCCTTTGTGTTGTCACTATTCCATAATCTTTTATTTCAAATTTTATCGAATAGGGATAATTTAAATTGATTTCCAAGTTCTTTTTTGTTTCCTAGGTGAGTCTTATTCAAATCCCCAGCAAGGAGGAGCTGAGACAGAAAAATCTTTTTAGCGTTAGCGATTGTCAAATGTACTGGCAAAGCAATGGGGATTATCTTGCTGTCAAGGTTGACAGATATACAAAGACGAAGAAGAGCACATACACAGGGTTTGAGCTTTTCCATATAAAAGAGCGAGATATACCTATTGAAGTTCTGGAGCTTGAGAATAAGAACGACAAGATTATTGCCTTTGCCTGGGAGCCAAAGGGGCACCGCTTTGCAGTTATTCATGGCGACAACCCCAGGCCAGATGTAAGTATTTACACAATGCGCACTGCCCACAACAGTGGGCGAGTGTCGAAACTTACAACTCTCAAAGGCAAGCAGGCAAATTCTCTTTTCTGGTCACCTGCCGGACGCTTCATCATTCTTGCTGGACTGAAAGGTCTTAACGGACAGTTGGAATTTTACAACGTTGATGAGCTGGAGACAATGGCAACTGCAGAGCATTTCATGGCTACTGATATTGAGTGGGATCCTACTGGGAGGTAATTTAGGGAGCATCTTGCTCTTAAACTGGATCCGAAATCGGAATGTACTGTACTGCTTTGTGGTTAATGGCAGCTGAGTTTGTCTTGTTGTTTGGCATCTGTGCAGGTATGTTGCAACTGCGGTTACTTCAGTTCATGAGATGGAAAACGGCTTCAACATCTGGTCCTTTAATGGAAAGCTTCTCTACAGAATACTGAAGGACCACTTCTTTCAGGTAATTTATCCATCATATTTTCTTGTAATTATAAAAGAGCTTCAAATCTGATATTAAGCTAGAAACAGTCTCTGTATTTGATTTACTGAAGGTTTTTGTATGCTTACAAGTATAAGATCGATTTAGTTTCATGATCGTGATGAATTCTGTAGAGTCCTTATTGAGTTTCTGATTATTGTATGGCTTGTGACAGTTTGCATGGCGGCCAAGACCGCCAACCTTCTTGAGTCCTGAGAAAGAGGAAGAGATAGCGAAGAATCTAAAGAAGTACAGTAAGAAGTATGAGGCGGAAGATCAGGATGTGTCTATGCTTCTGAGCGAGCAGGATCGTGAGAAGCGTAGAATGTTGAAGGAGGATTGGGACAAGTGGGTCAATGAATGGAAAAGATTGCACGAAGAAGAGAAGATGTTGCGGCAGAAACTGAGGGATGGCGAAGCCAGCGATGAGGAAGAGGAATACGAAGCCAAAGAGGTCGAAGTTGAAGAGATTTTGGATGTTACGGAGGAAGTTTTGTCCTTTGATTTTGGGCAGGAATGAGGTTCTTAACAGTATATAATAACTTCATTGCATGACATATTATTTGGGTAAGTCTGACGGTGCCTTTTTTCTCTTCTTTTAGTATGCCTTTATTTGTTTGGTATTGTTAATCGGTCAGTTACTCTTCTTTCCACAGTATTTTTGCCCAAACTTATGCTGCCTGCTCAAACCACTCCCATCACCTAATCGACGCTCAAATCAGCCTCTGCCTCTGCAGTTGAAGGGCGGTGTGGGAGGTAACCTCCATCACAGCCCGGCTTACAAATTGCAACTCTTGAAATGGAACTAGTAGAGGGTGTGTGGTTGATTTAATCGAACCACTACATTGTTGGAAAAAACAGGGAACCGAAGCTTTGTATGAAAGATTAGTAGAGATGAGAACTTTGTTGCTTTGTTTTTGTGTAATTCTCTGTTTTCAGTTTTCATTTTCAGAATCTGAAAACAAAATTTTACCTAAATTCTCTTTCAAATTTCACCAAGAAAGTGAATGTGGAGTTCTTCTCAAATGTTTATAGTTTTGTTCCCTTTATCTTTAAGGTTGTTCAAAAAACGCATGGTCCTACCAGTGATATTCTTAATGGTTCGAGACAAGAGACAGCACCATTTATGGGGTAGTTCATGTGATTAAATAAGCGGGGAAATTACTTTATTTAGTATTTTTTTAATCGAAGTCTTGTTGAAAAATTTCAATTTAATATTTATGTTTAATATTTCTTAATTCTACCCTTCTATGAAGGTTAAAATTGGTTGATGATAGTGAGTTTGAAGAAATTTTTAAAAAGGTTGCTTGAGAGAATTCTGTAGATTCAAAATGAGCATATCTCGCATTAAGGTCAATCTCATTGTAATACAAGGCATAATAAGGAAAGCCAAACTTGTCTTATATTTGAAAATTTTAAAAAGTTGTGTGTCATTTTTTTTTTCCTTTTTTTGACAAAAATGAGAAGTCCTGCCCTCTTATTTATGGAGTGAAATTTCTTCATTTTTAAATCTTCTAAAAAGTTGGTACAAATTTCAACTCGCATAGTTTTTCTACTAATAAAGCCGAATAAAATTGTGAACCCTTTCTTCGGGGGTATTTCTGAATGGAGTTGGTTTGGTTAGGGACATTTTTTTGGTCCAACCCGGTCCAACCCGAAAATTCGGGTTCAAACAAATTGAAAACTTTTTTAGAGCGGGAGTTCCCTTCTTGTTTGCCGCCATATTTTCCAATCTTTTCTTCTCATCCAAACCTCTCATTTTTCTCCAAAACCAGAAATCGGAAGCCACAGGAAGAGGAAGATGCAGATTAAGGTGAAATGCAACTGTGGCGAAACCAATTGCTTGGAGTGGGCAGTCGTCGAGTTGCAAGGTGTTGTTGAACCTCAATCTTCTTTCCAAGATCGACTCCAAAACCTTGAAATTGGCGTTCTATGTCGGCCCTCTGCTCAGGTACTTTAATTCCTTCTGCTTTCATAATATTTCAATCCCCATAAAGTATCGATTTCTAGAATTAAGTTCGCACACGACAGTATGAAATTGTTGTGGCCTAGAAATTGAATGGATTACTATATCGAACAATTAATCAGGCAAATCGGAAGGTCCGAAACTAACTGATCACTTGAATTGAGAATATATGCTCGAAATTGAAATACCCGTTTCTTTTCTTACACCGTAGATTTTCAATTTAATCAAACTGATGATGAATTTGCAAAATCGGTCCATCTGTAGAGATTAAATTAGTCGCCTCTAATTTTTCAGTTGAACGATTGCTTTGCCGTTTGCAGGAAGTATTCACTTTCACTGTAGGGTATCATGAGCTGACAGGAAGTAAAGTGCCATTGAAGAAGCCACTGTTGGTGCTGAAGAAAAAAACATCTGTGAATGAGGATCAGAGCAGCGATTCCAATTCGACTAGTGCAGAGTTGGAAGTCATTGGGATAATCAGGCAGCGGATTCTGTTTAAGACCAGACCAAAGGCCCTCATATCCAGTAAGCTTATAAATTTTGGCAACAATTTAAAAATGTTACTTATAAAAAAAGAATTTATTAGTAACCAAATTGATGACAAAAAAACATCTTGGTAATCAAATCTATTCTAATCTAAATAGTATATTTGGTTGATAACATAGACAGCTGGTAACAATCTCTGAAAGTCAATAGATTCATGTGTTTGGGTCCCATATAAACCCAAATAAAGTTACTCACCCAAGATTATCTTAAAGAAATTTTTTGTTCTAAATCATGTCCTACAAATTAAAAGATAGGGGGGGTCTTTTCAGGCATCAAAACCTCGATTTTTAAGCTTGAATTTTTGGTAATGCTTCAGTAACCTCATAGTTCATCTCTTTTCCAAATGTTGCTGCTGTTTCACATTGTAATCTTACTGATTCCCTTAATAAACTGACTTCATTAATAAACCATACTATGGTATTTTTCTCTATTAGAACCACAGCCATTGGTGAAAGAGAGATCTCGCTGCTCATCTGCAGTGACAGACCAAACAGCATGAACTCTTTATGTGGTTAAAGATGTGAAATTCAATCATATCTTTATTGGTTTGGATTCAATCAGAGAGAGGTGAAACAACATGATTCATGATCCGCTCATCCTTTTATAGGAAAGAGAAGAGAAGAAAAGGAATGTTTTTGGCAGGCTTAGTTAGCCCCTAGTACTAGTATCATACTGTAACAAGTAAGTTCCCTCCCACCCTTACACTACAATGTAAAGCACATTGATTGTTCCTTTCCAATTTTATTCTATTTTAGTCTTTCGATTCTTCAAACCAAATGTTTGTCTTGAAGTTGGGATAAAAATCATTTGGTAACTATTATTAGTTTGAATGCAAAGACGAGATAGGAACATTTTTCCTTCGTTTACCTGGTCAATATATGTTTTTATGGAATTATGTTACTTGAAATTCAGTGTAGTAAGTTAGGTGTCAGGTTATAAATAGATTTTGTTAAATGATTATTAAAGAATATAGGTTATAATGCAGGGAGAAACCAGTTGGACTTGGGGTCTTTTGATCGTATCGATTTAACGGTCTCAAGTTCGAGTTTTTTGGTGAGTTTAATACAAAAAATTCTTCATGTCTCTCGGGTTCGGGCTTTGGGGCGGGCGAGGGTGCTTTTGGGACTAGGAAGCAAAGCTCCAACTCTCGGTTAACAAAAAAGAGAAAAAAAAGGTTAAAAACACTTTTGGTCCATACACTTTCGTGGAACGATGGAAGTAACAATTAAGTTTCTAGATTTTAATATGTAGCTGTGTAATTTGGTCCATGCACGTTTAAAATTGAATTTATAATAATGTAGTCCATATAGTTGTAAAATTAGTGAGTAGTTAGTATCTATCTCGAGGAATTTTCTATTCTCTCAATATGGATATTATGTGCACTTCTAAGTTAGTTGTTTTTTTTTTCTCTTCTTTTTTGTTGTTGCTGTGAAAACCTACTTCTAAGTTCTAACTAAAGGTGAATAGTTTCTTGTAGTTTATAAAACATATTTGGTCTCCTCAACAATTTATCGACTCAAATATATAAGGAATTCGATTAAACCTTAACAAGATTTTACAAGGTTGAGACCAAATTGTTACAATTTTAAACTAACAAAACTAAAGTTTTACATATTAAAGTTTATGGTCTAAATTGATACAAATTTGAAAGTATAAAGACTAAGTTGTTACATATTAAAGTTGATAAACTAAATTGTTACTTTAACGAAAATATAGAAACTAAATGTGTTGTTAATCAAAACGTTATTATAAAAATTAAAAATAGTATATGTATTGTTTAAAATGTAAGACAAGAGGTTTAACGGATTATATACCTCTGGCCATAGTAACCAAAACTCGAAACCACTAGCAGAAGATCTCAACGTTGCTAGCCTATTCGGTGCTTTAACTATGTGTCTTGATAGAAAACACAAATTTCTTTTTGTTGTGAAGCTAGAGATCTCAATTTTTCCTTAAAAAGATCTCTATACATTATTCTTGCCTCGGGAAGGATAAGATGAAATAAAAAGGATTGAAAAAACATAACTTTGCATAGATGGTTTAGATAGTGGACATTAAGGATTGAACTCCACGATACGAGGCCAGTTCAAAATTAGAAAGAAAAAGTTTAAATAATAATAATAATAATAAATAAATAAATAAAATTCAACTCCTTACATTCATCCACATGGTGCACAAGTATAACAAATATCTCAAAACAACTTTATATACTCGAACGAACTAATCGAACATAAGAATCATACTTTTTCCTTTTTTCCTTTTTTCCTTTTAAAATATAATATACCTATCTATAGGCATATACGTTTTTGGACTTAAACGGGCCATTGTCAGACATTTGTGAAAATTTAGGTTAAAATGGGCCCATGTGAAAGTGGATCCCTGCTCCAATGGCGGCCCATGGGATTCCGAAGCCCAAATTGAAGATGGCATCGGGCTCAAACCAAAGCTCTTCTCTGCCTCTAATTCATTCATTCGTGTTCTTCCTCTTCTCTCCACCTCTCTCTCTTCTCTCGCTCGGTCAATCTCATCTCTCTCTCTCTCTTCCGTTCGCAGTTTCTCTCTGTTTCCCATCTCTGTTGCATCAACATTCGGTACATCTCCACCTCAAATCCTCCGCCTCTAACTCATACACTCGTGTTTTCGTCGGAAACAGTGTCCCTCCACGAGGACGTTGACGAACGGTAAAATTCTTACGCCTTTTTCCCTCTTTACCGATTCTGTTTCGAGATTATAGGCGTTGTTTATATGCTGGAAGATCGGTGGAAAAAGATTAGTGTTGGACGGAATGAAAACAGGAGGAGTATCATCACCCTTCTCCTTTTTGTTTAAAATGTTTCTGTTTTTTGTCATCTTCGCGGGTGGAGAGAGCCGAAAGCGCGAGGAAATAAAATATTCTTTTATTTGGTTTATATTGAATCAGATAAAATAAAGCAGAAGAAGCAGTCCCTGCATTTATGTATTAAATAAATTTATTAGGGCACATCAATAAACTCAGAAATTGATATATGACAAGACTCGGAACCGAGAAATTGATATATGACAACTGTTTCGCATCGGAAAATTCATAGGGCATTTAATGTTTTTGTCAGCGATCACCCTGGATTCAATGGCTGAAATCCGTGGCTTGAATAATCAGGAGATATGAGATAAATGGAAAAGAGAAATTTAAGCATTATTCTCTTCTTGCTGATGTCCATGTGAACTGGGATAGTCACCAACTGCTTTGGGTTTCTTTTTCTCGTGGACAGGTTCACAAGGAGGTGAAGATGATGACCAGAAAAGATTCAAAGAGGTATGAGTTATTTCTCCTTAATTGCCCTCCCAAATACAAAGTTGAAGCCCTTATTTCTTTCTCACTTGCTCTCGAAGGGTGCTTGTGGCTTCCCACACCTATGGTCCAATGCTCTCTTATTGGATTTTCCTCTTTCGTCTGCAACCTAGGGCTACTTATGTTATTATTGTTTTGTTTGTTCGCTAGGCTGTAAGACTTCTGTAACTGGGCTTAAATGGAATTATCTTGTTTTATTTGTCCATTAATAGTTTTTTTTAGGTAAAAGACCATTTTCATTTGAAAAATTAATGAGAGTCATAGCCTAGTAATCTGACTGTAGGGGCAAACCAATCGCTGGCCACTAATGCAAGAAAAAAAACGACAAGCAAGCTAAAAAGACCCTTGACCTCTGGATAGTAATAAGTTGAAGCTATCTTTTAGCTTTAACCTATACAAGGGCAAGCATTTTTCTTCTTTTTTTTTTAATATGAGAAACCTGGCTTTCATTAAAAAGAAAAAGAATATATCAAGCATTAAAAAAAGCCCAACAAGAAGAGTCCAAACTGAACTAAGCAGAAATGAACACTAATTGAAAAGAATAAGACCCAGCTTGGTTGGTAATTACAAAAATCCTTATTATTAGAGCAACAGGTACATATCATATATAAAGTTAACCAGGTTTGGAATCTAGTTGGAATATTCTTGTTAATGTTTTGTGGTCAGATTCTCTAGTTTTACCCTATGATATAAATTTATTTCACCCTCGATGTCACAAATTGTGCTTTTCTTTCTGTTCTTGTAGTTGCCGCGGGCGCCATGTGAAATGGGATGAAGTGAATATTGGTCTAATTGAAGCAAATAAACCTGTGAGGCAGAAAATTACTGAACCTAAGACGCCTTATCATCCCATGATTGATGATGATGGTATGTTTTCTTTCTAATAGAAGCATGTAATGCCCAGAGAATTTATTATCTATTGTGATATTTTTCTTTAAAGAAATCTAATTTGAATATAAGTATTCTTTGATCTATCATTTTGAATTTAAATTTATTTTATTTATTTATTAATTTATTTTTTATAGTTGTTGAACTTTTTTCTAAAAAACTAGGTATATTCTGGATAACTATTTTTGGACAAAGCTTAATCATTTGATGAATTTGACCTAAAGACCAAATTTTATCAGAGAAGATTAGAAAAGAAAAAAAAGATATTTAACAAGTAGCACCATTTGATTTTGACTGAATTTATTCTTGGTAAATTTATATATTAACTTTAAACGAGCAGGAAAAAAGAAAAATCAAGTTTGGTCGGTTAAACGCAACATTTCCTACTCTTTGTGGGTGATATTGAAAATAAATAGAAACTTAATAAAGAGGTGTGGTGGAAGAGCAACAAAAAAGAACGAAATGATGTTTTTACCTTTTCATTAGCTTGTTGGGATTATCCAAAGGTAAGTTTTCTCACTTTAATTTCTTCCCTTCTGAATGTATTTCAAAATTAATTTCCTATAAAGCATGTAATTGTGAAATTTATTTGTAGGCATGAATTCTTTTAATTCTAAAATTTTTCGATATGTTTATTAATCTGTTTTCCACTCAGTTTTCACAGAATATTATTGAGATTTTAGATTTGATTTTTGTGCAAATCAATACTTTGCTTACAAATTTTAGATTTTTATTTATATATTTTTTACAGACTTGGAAATTTTAAAGCTTTTAATCATTTTTGTTTATGTGTGATTTTGAATATTTGAGGTATGTTTTAGGGACTAAATAATGAGTAAAACGTATTAGCCATTAAAAAAAGAGTATTGTGGTATGATTATTTATTTGATTATGAAGTCAAATAGGGAGCCTTTCTATGATTTAAATTCTGATTTTCTGGAATATTTTTAAGTATGAGTTTTAGAGATCCAACTTTTTGAAAAGTATGGAAGAAATTGAGGAGATGTTTTTATGGGTTTGAATATTGGGTATCTACGGATTTAAGATTTATTTGATCACATAATTGAATTTGTTTATAAATTTTTCTATTGGAATGGAATTGTTTTATTTTTTATTTATCTTTTGCTTATTATTTAATAAGAAACATAGCTGAACTCCATTCTAAAAGCCCAACTGGGCAAAAACAGCCTAAAGGACCAAGGGACATCCTCCTCCCAAAGAGGGTGTTACATAAAACATAGTGGAACTACCGTTGTCAATTTAGTAAGTAAATTGTCCATTACCTTGTAGAAATATATATAGATTATAGTTTTCTTTGAATTGTTTTCTGAGTAAAATTTCACGTACTATCCAACCTTATATTGATAGGGTATAACTGGCAGTGTATTTTACATATGTTTGGAAAAATAAGTGCGAGTCTAAGTATAGCAGAGGGGGATTACGTGAGCAGAGGGTAAGTGAGAAAGTGAGATCGGTTTTGAGTGTGCAAATTTATGAATGTAAGCTGATGGGTTGTGGGTGGGCCCTCTATTCTTTAGTATCTTTAAACTTAGCTAAAGAACGGTAGAGAGAGAAGAGGGGAAATTAGGAATTACGGTAGTGAGCCGCAGATTTTTTTTTTTATTGGTTCGATTGTGATTCATAGGTAAAAGGGCTCTATCGTATTTATATAATTGTGATTTAATTTTGATGGGTTCGAGTGTGATTCATAAGTAAATTCTACCATACATTTGGAACACTTTTACGTCTTTTTTGTTTGATTCAGTTTTTGAAAATATCTCTTTACTTATGATTTCAATTTATGAATGGAATTTTAAGGATCTTTTATTAGGATATTTTGAGGTAAATGTTATATGTTGAAAATATCTCCATCAGTTTAGGGATAGGGTTGACTTTTGTGACAGGTGGGTTTCTTAGTTGTTCTATTTTGAGGTTTGTGGGAGGGGAGAAACAACACGATCTTTAGAAGGATTGAGAGATCTTGGGAGGAGATGTAGGCCCTTGCTCGGTTAACATTTCCATTTGGGCATTAGGGTCCACAGATTTTTTTTAATTACTCCTTACGCCTGATCATGCCAATTTAGTGCCTTTCTTTTAGTTTGGCTCTTTTTTGGTGCCATTTTGTATTATTTCATTCTTCTCAATGAAAGCTCGGCGTTTTATAAAAAGAATTGAAAAAAAGATAGGCTACCTAGACATGCTCATCATTTTTTTTAGGAATCTATGTTCCATTGTTGTAGCTTAATTGGAATTCATATATTAAAACATGAAAAGATAAATGAGTGTGTGAATGCAATCACTCACATTATTGATATTTCGCCCAATGACAAAGATGGTAATTGTATAACCGATTTTGGTGAGAAAGTATTAACGTGTGTGGGGCGTTCCAGTGAATTGATAAGTTTAGGAGTTAGACATGGCTCACTTGAACTTTTTACTAAAATTATGCATCCCTCCTTAAGTTTGTAATTGTTGTTTTGTTGATTGCAGATTCTCTTTCTCCCGTGCGGGACAGGTTTGCGTTGTGTGTTGGTGATGCAATGCATGCCGAAGCCATTCGAACGGCTCTGAATGACGTGGCTTCCTCTAGTGGCAAGAGCAGCCAGCGATCTAGTGGCTGGACGTCGTCTGAGGATGAGGCAGATGCCATGGATCAAGATGATGAAGGTAAGCTCCCAATTTTCCTTTTCTGCTCATTTCTTTCACATCCATTGCCTAACTTAACATACTTTATTGGATTTCAAATACAACTAGTTTTACCACATGATCTAGGTTTAAGCAGGCAGTTGTAATCTCATTCACTGTTTGATTGATACAATTTATTTCTATTTGTTTGTTTTACCTTTAGTTTGAACTAGACGGTAATTTCCTTTTAAAATCCGTGTGTATTCTGATGCATTCTTTCACCTGTTGGGTGTCTGGAAACAGACAAGGGCAGTTTGAGCTTCAAGGAGAGCTTCAAGGAACACAGAAGAGCTCACTATGATGAATATAGGAAAGTTAGAGAACTCCGAAGGAATGGATCGCTTTTAGTGGACGAAGACGATGAAGACGAGGCTGAGATGGATACGGCAGCAGGAAGATGTGATTCGTCTTCGTCATTAAGTGCTGGTGTGAGGGACATAGATATTGAGAAGGATAAATCCAATGGAGTTGGAGGTTGATCTCAAGCAAGCAAAGGCAAAGAGAGCAAAAAAAAAACATCCAACAACTGACTGTTTAGAGCCATTTTGATAAAAGATATGGTTTGGGTGCAAAATCAGAATCAAAATCCTTATTTTCTTTTAATTTTATTTTGTGTGTACTCTGTATTTGTAAATAACTTCATTTCTTTGTCCATCTCAAATGTGGCATGGCAAGAGTATGATAACACCTCGCTTATTTTCCCTTTGGTGGTTTGATTGGCCATTTCTTCTGGCAGTTTGGGTTTTACTTTATTGCCTTAAATTGGAACAGACATCAATAATTTTGAACTTGAAGCACAAATTTACCTCCAGCAATGTTTCCATATCTATTTGTTTTTGTTGTTATTATTTATGCAATCTAGCTCGATACAATTTTGATTTACATTTCTATGATTATTTATTTTAGTGTTGTGTGGTTTGTAAAATTTAGGAATCATATTGTTCAATATTTGGATAATAGCTCTTTTTGTCCTTAAATTTCAAAATCTTACATTTTTTTTGTCCGAAATGTCAAATTTTAGGAAATGCTAGATTGAAGGCATTTCTTTTAATTAGGTCCTTTTGTTGGGTTGGGGCCTGCGTTTCCTCCTAAATCTGGAAATTGTGTAGTGTTGAATGGTTTGTAGGATTAAGGAAAGATATTTTCAAAACTAGGATTGTGAAGCCCTATGATATTTATGGATTAATTTCTTAGATTCAAAACTGAGATGCATAACTAAAGTGTTTTTAAGATATGGAGATTTAAAATTTGTTTAGAGGTCATTAAATCATTAAACTTAATTAAATTATTTAGACCCAAAATCTTGGAAACGAGATAAATAGGAAAAAGGTATTGAGGTTCTTTTTGTTTTTTGAAGACTAGGTTCTACATTTTTTATATCCACATTAAAATCATTCGAGCCTAATATACTAGTGTCACTTATAGGTTTGGCACCGACGTAGGCTTGTCTCTGTGCTCATGTGTCGCATCATGTTAAATAACTATTCAATAGTTCATTCAATGTTTCAGTAAAATAAAAAGTCAAAAATTTAAAGTCGAAATTGAAACTTCCTAAAATTCAAATACAAAATAAAATAAACACAACCTAAAGTTCAACGTCACCCACTAGTATAGAGCTAGTGTGGATCTGTCCATTAGGATTGCTTAGGTTCTCTCATATTTGAGATAGTTTAATTCAAGAACCTATAGAGTCTCTCGTCTAGTTCATATTATTTTACATCTTATTGAAAGTGATGTTTCTCATGCTATTGTGCTACCATGATGGTATTCTTCTAGATTCCCACCATTGATAAGATTGGCTTGGAATTTATTTTCATTTTTCTTTTTTCTAATTCTGATGTAAGTTGTATCTCATACGTTGTTTGTTCAGCTTTAGTTATGTTGTTTTTCTTGTTCGTGTTCCAACAACATTTTTTAAAGGTCTCTTTGTTCCTCTTGTGCCTTGATCTCAGACGATGAGATCCATCTTTTTTCTTGGTACCGTACTCTCCCATAAAATAAAAAATAAAAAAAATCACCCATTTGACTTGTAATAAATAGAATTCTCTTTGCTTTCTCCTACTGGCATTCATTCAATTATAAAAATGTATCTAAAAGATTTCAACATACAAATTTTACAACCTTCCCTAACCTAATAGTACAGGCAGCAGCAATTGAGTTAAAGCAGAACATGCTCAAAATTGCTGGCTATGCCAAACAAATTATTCACACCAACCAGGCCTCCTAAAGCCATGACGAAAATTGGGAGCACAAAAATAAGAAAAACGAACCACGTTATGCCCAACTTTGTTTCCACGACATAGATATAAATGTATCCACTGCAACTTCCAGAATGTACCGCGGTTAATATAAATTCTCAAGTTTCGTCGAGATGACTAACCCGATACCGACGAGCCATGTCAAGCGTTTATTTCTGAATTGCATTGGTTCTCCCTGCTACAGCTTCTTCTTCCCCAAAACATGCTTGAGCAGCTAGTTCTTTCTGGTCTTGGTCCTCCCAATTTGTCCTGGTCTATTGGCGTTGTTTGTGAGTGACGAGGGGATTCATCTTCCGTTCCAACGTTCCGGGACTCGAAGGTCGGGCATGGACCATCATTGCACGTACACAAAGGAATGGCAGCAGAAGGAAATGGGTTGCAAGTTACCGGGCAGAACACATCTGAAGAAACTGAAGCCACTCGATTCTTCCGAATCTCTGGCGTACAAGTTGAAGCCTGATCTTCAGCATCACGGGTATGAAGAATGCATGGATTGCACATGCTAAGAGACAAATGAAGTTGTTTTTCCTTTGTCATGGCACCCGACAATTTTACAAAAGATATAATTCCATGTCTGCAAAGGGGACACGGAATCGAGCCTGATGAGCCAGTCATTTCAGATTGGATATTGCTAGTCGAACAAAGATAGAGTGCACATCTTACACAAAGCTCATGTCCACATCCTACAGAATCAAATAAGTCATAAATTACTCAACAACCATAGTACACATGGATAAATCCACAAAAACATCCAGTTCAAGCACATAAATGGTAGGCAGACTTAGATCTAGAAATTCAAGTTTAGAACTCGACAGCCGAATTGAAAGAAATTTAGAGTAATAGAACACTAAACTTTATTTTTGTCAGAGATCTTATTATTGAATCTTTTAGTCCTATGCTTCAATGAAGTTTTAATTTAGTTCCTATAGCTTCAAAATTTATATTATTGTCTTTATTCTTAACTAAAGCTTATCAGATGTCTCAGTCATTAGCAAAGAATAATAGAAATTAAAAAATAAGTTATTTATAGTTGCACTCTAAAAAGGAGTTATATATAGTAACTCAACTAACATTATTATCAAGTGCAATCCATAAAAGGATTAGCTCGCCCTTTCTGCCTTTCAATCAATATTTTTTTTGAAATCCGTGAGTCCGGGCCAGCTTGCGCGCAGCTCGACTAATCACGGGTCAACCGCCTGACCCTACTACATTTGGTTAACAAGGTAACTCGTAGGATATTAAATCCTAGATAGGTGGCCACAATGGTTTGAACTCATTCCCTCTAAGTCCTTTACTATTTACAAAGGCCTTTATTGACCACTTGAGCCAGATGGCTCAATCAAAATAATATTTTAAAACTTGAATTTATATTTTCAACCAACGTGCCACGTCATTAATTTTTCGGAAAAAAAAAATCACATCACTAAAATAAAATGTCACATCTACAAATAACTTGGCACAACTTGGCAGAATGGATTTTTGTTACACCTCATAAACAACATGGGTATTTCTAAAATGCCAGAGCCGATAAAACTCTTAAAAGCTCCAGGATCAAATTATTGAGACTAAGAAAAGATTAAGCATTTAGATTAAAATTGTAACTTAATCTAATTTAAATTTCTTTAGAATTTGAACCTTAGTTCAAATAGGTTAACATTTGCGGGTTCTATAGATTGCAGACTGGCAATTAAACTTTTTTAAAAGGCTAAGACTTCCCCAAGATCTCAAAATTTGGTAAACACCGAGCAAGGTCCACTCTTATGGCTAATAAAAATCATGAACTGAAGTAGTGGTGAAGAAGAGTTAGATTGAATTACTACTAGAGAGAAAATTTTTTCTGTTACATCATATCAAACGGATGCAAAGATGGCCCGAACAGAAAATGCAAAGTAGTTATGATAAGAATAATCCCGCCCGATAAATCAACAGAAACATGCCACAAGAGGAAAACAACATTCAGATGTTAAATGTATGAAAAGGGAACTTACCTTCAGCTGCCACTGAACATACTCTCTCCAAACAGACGGCACAAGTATCCCCATCGTCGGAGGTCACTCCCATAGACTTAAAACCACATTCTCTGCAGAAAATTCCACGTATCATCCTTCAAATTTCCAATGCACTAAAGAGTAGCCCTTGTTTTACGAGGAATGCAACTTTCACCAAAACGATGTTTCCAATATCTTAACATTAACTTTAAGTGATCCTAATTCCTAGGCACTAAACATAGCATAGCCCCTCTTTTGATGTATCTGACATAAACAAATACTTGGATCTTAAAATTTTAAATTTACAAAGCAGCTCACTCAAATCAGGCCTCTTTCCCCACTTATCCTCGTTATGGAATCAAGAAAGTTCTGTGATTTGAAATCCAAAAAATAATCACTTAAATTCTTTATCTTGTCTGGAGTGGAAAAATAATTGCAATAGTGTAATTAAAACTTTTTGTTTGGATGTTGATTAGAAAATAAAAGAAAATGTTAACCTTTTAATTTAATAGAAAATTAAAATACAACAAAGTTAAATTAGTAATTTATCATAAAATTATATGAAATCTTGCAAAATCGAACTATTTTAGTCTGCAAATTTTAAAACAGAATTTCAAATCATTCTATTTCAAGTGACAAAAACCATCTAAATTCATTTGAAACTTTTTATTATTTAAAATAACTTAAAATTCTGGAGAAACAAACAAGCCACGAAAGATAAGGGTAAAATACTGCTACTCGAGGAGGCAAAGGATTCAATTGATTTCATTAATTTAACTTGTACAATAGTGTCTACTATTTGCAGAAATCCCTTTGATTCTCTTTGGATGTAATGTGGAAAATGGAACATAAAAATAGCTCGTACATTCATCAATCTAAGTGATGAAGCTAGATTTTCCCTTACGGTTTACTCTATAACTTCCAACTTATAAAACTAAGTTAAACTTGAAGAGAGGAGAAAGATAAATAAGAACTCCAAATTTTCAATTTCCAGGTCAGTACTAGAAAAATTGCATCAATTTATACGAAGAACTGGTAATTTCAACATCAGCAGAAAAAAGAAAACCTTGCCCCTTTGAATATTTTCCACCATCTGAAGTTATCATATGTAGCAAATACTACCATGGAAGACACTCAGATTCGTGGACGGAGAAAAAAGCATATAAACTAACACTACCAACGACCTTATTATCAGGTAGAAATATAACTTTTCTCAAGTTTTTTCAATGCAATAACCTTAGTAAGATCGATGCAGCAATTCATTCCAAGGCCATACGAAATGTGAGCCAATTAGCAACTCCAAAACATAGCAAATTACCAATTACCTGGCAATGTTTAATGCACTCATTAGGGGCAAGGATAGGTGGTTGGAAGTGGGGAATCTCGGTATTATTGAGTCAGAATTGGGAGCTAGAACAGGTTCAAGCCAGTGGCGTCCCCACATTCTGGCTACATCTAGAGGAAGCCACCTGAAACGATAGTTGCATCTTAAATCAGACAAGTCACAATTAGAGATTTAAAACCAAAAGTGAAAACTGTGCGATTAGAGATACCCATTGCAATTCAAAGTCAACCGAGAAGCACCTCTTGCAAGGAGGATCTGAAAAATGTAAAAAGAAAGAGGAAAATTAACAAAATATTCAAATATCATTCATTAAAGCCAAAAATAAACTATTAAAATCATAAAGACGTCTTGCCTGACAGCACTTCAAGTTACCCCCACAAGCTGCATAATGCAATGGTGTGCTTCCAGCTCCTATTATAATGACATAACCATTTGTTAGAGAGTTGAAAGATGACAAAACACCATTAAGATTTAGAAGCAAGAACTTGAGGGAGTTCGAGTTACCAATCAAATCCATAGAGGTTCCATAATGAAATGTTACCGCCAAAACATTAGCATGGAGGTCAAGAAGAAGGTGAACACAATCATAATATCCATTCAGTGCTGCCATATGAAGAGCAGTAATGCCACCATCAGCTGCCTTATTTATAAACTTGGACAAAGCACTGCACTGGGAACATAAAAATAAATCGCAAGAATAATAAACAGGTCAAGCAAAGTCTACAATACTCTATGGTAAACAACCATTATACGGCAATTTGGTCCTAAAGACCAAGTAATATAATCTTAGTAATCGAGAGAATACTCCTTGATTTATATTCGAGACATTCACATCCATGTTCCATTAAAGAACTTCACAACTAATACTTTTGCTCAACAATTATACAAAACTTGTCATTATCTACCTATTTCTTTGAAAATCAAACTAGCTAGTAACTGCACAAAATTTATGTTTAGATATAAAAGGAAACAAGCCAAGTACCCTTGTTCACATCTGTTTTTCACATTTGCACCGTCACTTATGCTAGCATCGGTCTGACTATTAATAGCCTCATAGGGAACGCTAGGAACAAAGTCGGCCACAATAAGTCTAAGACATCTCACATGACCATTTACAGCAGCAAAATGGAGAGCAGTCCGACCGCTAAGGTAGTCTGCTCTCATTACCTGATTACAAGAAAGAAGCTATTATCACACCACAACTCAAACTAAAACCAATAGGTAACCAGTACTGACCAAATACTGAACACGATCAGAAAATTAAATAACGGCCTTGTGGCAGTTACATGCAACAACATCTCTATCACGACAAGTGACATGAGAGGATAAATTTCAAACTTACTGCTAAAGCAGCTTTACGAAGGCCAACCATTTTCATGATCCAGACATGCTAGACGCCAAACAACTTATAAGTGATATGAGCAAAGCCAAATTCCAATTTAACAACTTACATTGCATCTGAAAATTAGAAGAGTTTGTACAACTTCCCAGTGCCCATATCGACAAGCTTGCATCACTGCTGTCTTCATATGCATGAATA
>NW_019104490.1:4205541-4220234 GCF_001995035.1 Momordica charantia
TTTCATTTAAATTAATTTCTTGAAAATGAAGATGTCAGTACTTAGTTTCAACTCTCAAAAAGGCAGTTGGTAAATACCATTTACAAGAATCACAGTACGTAAAATGTTTTTTTATTTATTTATTTTTTGAGTTAAATTACATGCTGGGTTGGGTGGAATTCAAATTTTTGATTTTTTGGTAGACAGTTTTCTTTAATATAACTAATTGAGCAATATTTAAATTGGCAGGTAAATTATTGATAACGTAGAGAACTTTGTGCACGAAAATAATAAATTATTTTACGAAGAAAAAACAAATTTTGAGTGCAAAACAAAGTCAATTTTTATCTTATTATATTTAATGTTTTTGTTTTTAGGCATATCTTGTGAGTATGATGTATTTTTTCCATCCTATATATCTAAAGTATCTATTGTTACCGTGCTTAAAAACTAGGTGGTCATTATTGAGACATCTAAAGAGGGATTGTAGAGCGTTGTGAGGCTCATTGTAATATTCTCTGCATATTGGAGAAGACTTGACGTAATCCATAATTTGGGGTGAACTAGTATAATCTCTGGTGTCCGTTTTTGTTTACTTGTATTTTCTTTACTGTGCCTTGATTAAAATGTGACTTGCTCGTAACTATGGAATGAGAAAACTAATTAGATCCAAGTCTTATTGAAGGACTAAGAGGATTTGTTATATTGCAAATTTTCCCCAACATTATCTTCGATTCTAAAATAAAACAACATTAGTACTAAAAAAGGAAGAAAGGAAACAACTATTCATCGGAAACAAATAAAATAAAATAATTACTATTAAATAGAGTTTGTCTTTTTATTCGAAAATAAAATAATTATTAATTATAGAAATATAAAATACAATAATCAGTTTACATAGGTATATTTAAATAAAATTAAATAATTATTAATTTAATAAAGAGTACATGTATTTTATTTTTCTTAGAATTAATGATTATTTTATTGTAGAATAGAAGATAAATTTTAATAAGTAACATTTATTTAAAAAAAATGCAATGAAACAATGACACTAGAAAGTTAAATTCATGCCCTCTTACTCAAAAGATAGCTACATTGGCCACTCCACCCAATTAGATATATTAAATTAAAAAGATGTACGTTATTCTAGGTGGCGACCCTACAATGTAGATCGTCTTTTCAAGACATGACCATACTAGATGGCGACAGTGCAGGTCATCTCTACTGTTAATTTACTTTAAAAAAATATATATTTAGATGAGGAGATGGTCGCCTCTTGGTAATGGAGAAGTTTTTTGGAGCATTATTTCTAGAATAAGTTTGGATATAGTATTATTTTGAAAATAAGTTTCAAAATTATAAATATAAAAAAAAGTCCTTACTAGCAACAAAAGATAAGACCAGCACAGTAGATGTATTTACGAGATGGACGTGTTTGAGACATAGTCTAGGATCCTTGTCTCCCTTCCTTTTCGGTCCAACTGCAGTACGACACTTGAACTCGAAGCTACGATCAGATCCGATTGGATTCCATAGATCTAGTCGATTGGGTCTGGTCCCATCCGACTCAATCCCAGAACTTCGAACGGCCACTCAAGAATGAGACATCAATGGTCCACCGACAAGCTTGTTTTGATCTTGGATGCAATACATTGGAATCTTTATTCTTTATGGGGAACAAAGCACGCAGAAGACAGTTTTTAACTTCCCATCAAAAGTACTGAAAATCCATTATTGATTTCAAGAAGAAAGAATTTTGCAGGGGTCACAACCACTGCATTGAACTTAAAAACAAAAAACTTTACTATTTATTTCCGGGTGGGTGTGTAAGTTATTTAGGTGGCGATAAGTGGGTTGAAAATTAGTCAATCTGAATATAGTTCAACTAATTAAACCATATATATTTGACAAAAAAGTGAAGCAATATTGAGTCGTTATTGAGTTCCGCTCTATACTTTTTCCTTTTGGAAGATTGTTATGCTTATGCTTATGTTATAAAACTGCATTTCACAAAGCATAGCACATTGAATTCTAATGTGTTTATTGGCATTTGTACTGAAATGGGTCCAAATCTGTCTACATACTCTTTTTGGGTTATACATGAGATGCCTCCACTTTTCTTTACCTAACTTTATTTCTTCTTTTTTTTCTTTATTGAAAATAATATCTTTTTGGTCCCCTCAAATTTGAATGTGTGTATTTTTCGAGGCCTTGCACTTGGAAAAAGCATGCAAAGTTTTGGAGTCTGACAAATCATCTACTCCATTCTTATTATAACTATTTTCTCCAACTTAATTTTAGGGATGGGGTATATACTTTTATGTTTATAGATTAATAAACTTCATTAAATATTTTATAAAAAAATAATTTAGTCAATTAATTTTATCTAAATTTTAATATTTAAAATACTATTTTCATATACAATTGAATTAAAATTTTTTTAAAAGAAAGTAGTAGAGAATTTTCTTCGCAATAAATCGTCGAACCTACCCATGACCCTTGAAAGCGGGGATGGAGGTTAAAATACCCTTTCAAGGATGGGGATGAGGAAGGCATGGCTCGCCCAGCCCTGTCGACATCCCTAGCTTAAATTGCATGGTGTTTTAATCATTGGCTTAGAGTTTACATGATGCCTAGGATTTTGGGGCTTTCAAGAAATAACTAATTAGTAAAAAAAAAAATTTAGTACAACAATCATGAGAATGGGGAATCGAACCTCCGACCTGAGAGAAGAAGTTAGGTGTCTTAACTGCTCAAGCAATTCTAACTTAAGTGACACAAATATCTTAATTGGAATGCTGACATGGTCATCACTTTCCTCTTTCATTCTACCTTCTCCTTTCCTCTCTTCCTACATCTTTAGCGAACCTTATTACTATCGCCGCCACCTATTGTCATCGTCCAACACTTGCTTGCCATAGTTGTTGCTATCCAATGCTTGCCTGTCGCTCAACCATATAAAGAAGAGAGAGTGTTCCAGATATAGGAACAATCTCATTCGTTTTAGATCGAGAAATAAAAGTTCGTTCCATCGATGAATGAGCCTAATCATTCATTGATATGAAGTTGGCAACAAGGAAGTTTGGCGGTCCAGTGAGTAACACAACAACACATCATCAAGCATCGAACAAACGGTGGGCTTGTGACAACAACAAATCATTTCATCGAGGAAAGAACCATCATGGTTTTTTCCAAATGTGAACGAACAAATCATCTCATCGAAAAATGAACTCAGATCTAGAACGAATTGTTCGTTCACGATCTGAAGTCGGCCTTCAGGGCCTTCAAGGAAGTTCAGTAGCACAAAAGCACATCAAACTAATGGTCATGTTAATTAAGGTATTTTGCCACATCATAATAGTCCCATCAACATGTTAGTTGCCATATCGAAGTTTTGTAAGGTTAATTAACGGTCAAATGAATTCAGAGACCATTTAGAGCTATTTTTTAATTCAGAGACCATTTAGAGCTATTTTTTAAACAGATCAGGTAGATACTAAACTCAAACTTCATTTACATTTTTACCCATTTTTACCCTTTGATAATTAGAAAAGTCAAACGCAATACAATTTTAAGAGACTTGCATTCCATGCATACCGTAATAGTTTGTGAAAATATTTTAAAAATTTCAAAAAACCAAAACTATCCATGGTTGAAAGCTAAAGTGACGGCAAATACTTGTCCCATAAAATCCTACTCTCCCCACCACCTCTCCATGTCCAAATAAAAATGTCGACCTGTTTGACTTTCAACAAAATGGCACTCTCAAATATCTCAGCATAGCTTCCCAAATATAAAGTACCCATAAATCAAAGCAATTTTCTTCAAAGAACATACCCATATCAGAAGCCATCATAATTACAAGAAATATTACACAGTTTTTTGATTTCCAGCAAGAAATTTTCAGACACTGAATATGATGATATAGGCAGATCCAGTTACAAGACATTATATGATAGAAGTCAAAAAAGATGTAAAAAGGAAAAAAAAAAAAGTTACAGTAACGTGAGAGATATTCCTAAAAGATTACTCGACTCGATCATACCGATCTCTTACCAAAACCCTTTTAATAACACCATTGTTGATGTGCATCTCAACTCAACTCAATCAATGGCAATGATGAGAAAACCAACTGATACATACATAAGGAACACAGGATAGAGTGCAAGAGCCTTTCTTCTTGGGTTCACTGCTGAACTCATGAAAGGGTATGCAGCCCAAGAACTCCAAGCCAAGGTCACACATACCACTATTATTTTCACTATTACGTTGTCCTTCAACATGCAGATCAATGCTCCGACATCCAGAGGGAACAGACAGTATCCCAAAAGACTCAAGCTCTGGAAGAAAATTATATGTCCACCCTGCAGTAGTGAATGTAAGGTCCCCAGTTATTCTATTTTGTTTTTCTTTAATAAAATGCTACTAACATGATGACTAGGGGTGTAAGGTTTCTATTCGTAGGAATAAAAGCTCATTAAACAGGGGTTAACCACACAAAGACACTTCATACACCAACTTCTAGGAAACTGATAGAGCACCCATTACCAACTTACGGAGTGTTTATTGTGGCACAATAGTCCTCCTATAATACTTGAGAGTGAGGCAAAAAAATACGAAAGTTTCAGTGAGATGAAAGCACACAAAAGTAAAAGGGTTTCCCTACGTCTAATCTCAATTAAGATAACTTAATTATTTGTTTCCCCGCAAACAAGACTAAAAATAGCACTAACAACGTTTCCCACAAAGTTAGAGCTTTTCCTTATAACAACTGCCACAAAGGAGAAATGGATGGAATTTTCACAGAGCAAGGGAAGAAGACCTGAGATAAAAATATATGGAGAAGATTCCCCCATAAGCAAATGAATATAGATACATGTAATTGGCATGAGGAAGATAAATTTCTATTTTCTTCGATGGGAAATTTAGAGGAAGGGTGTGGAAACTTCTAGGGGGCTTAAGCAAGGGATCCATTTTGTTTCTTTCCTTTTTGTGTTGTGGGTGATATCTTAAGCCGGTGATTCAAGGTGAGAGGGTGGGTAATGGGTATGTTGAATGAGTTTACAAAAGATGAGCACTCATAATTACAAAAAGGTTTTCCAGTTTGTCATCACCTTCAGCAAAACATGGCCTTGGTGAAGAGAATTTGAAGAGAAATAATTAGGCTTCGCTTATAAAATGGGCAAAGAAGGATAACTTTGGAAATTTTAAATATCTATATCTGTAATAAGGATAATTCTGGTTACTTCACTAAATAAAGAAAACCAGAAAGCTTTCCTAGCCCGTGGAAGGCTATTTCAAAGCTTGAATCATTTATCAATAAGAGTTGGAAATGGGAAGAAAACGTTGCAATCTCTTGTGTACTCCTTTCCTAGAATTTTCACAGTTCAAGAAAAAGAGGTGATGGTGAAAGATGTTTGGGATGAGAATATAGTCAATTAGATTTTGTGTTAAGAAATACTTCAACAGAAATTAGAGGAGGAGTTCCGACAATTGCTTCAGCTTCTTAAAAGGGATTGTATTTATCCAACTTCCAAGGGAAGATAGAAGATGGTGGTGCTTACACTCATAAGGTTATCTTCTTGGTCAAATCTTTGTTCTTTTACTTAAAGAATGTGAGAGGTGAAAGGTGCTTCCACTCGCAAGGAACCAAAGAATTTTCAACAATTCCTCTCACCCTTTTGATATATTTTTGTGAAAATGTAAAAATGAATACGGCCTCTTGGTGCCTTATTCATAAGAAATTCTTTGGTGCCTTATTCATAAGAAATTCTTTTCAATTACAGCATAGCGTTAATTTCTCAAGACTGGAAAGCTATAATGCGCTAGTTTATGGGAGGGCTTTCTTGGCCCTTGCCCTTAGGCTGCTTTTCCCTTTTTTTCATCAATATATTGTGTTTCTTATAAAAAAAAAGTGATAAGTTGTTACAAAAAAAATTTGGCTTTGAAGAAATGGAAATGCAAGGTATTAATTTTTTTGTATGGACTATTGTATGTACTACATGTCATGGAGGCTTAAACAAAGTGGAAAGCTAAGAAGCATGCACACTTCAATTTGGATAACGTGTCCATGTCGGACACCCCAACATTCCGACATTTATTGGACACGTATCGAACACTTGTTAGGGCAAAAGACTTGTGTCACACACTAGTTGTACAAAGTAAATATGAATTCAACAATTATTATAGGCACATATTCGAACACGTGTTCCTGACGCGTCCATGTTCTAAATTTTTAGAAAATAAAGTGTCGATGTGTTCATGTCGTACCATATCAGTGTCTCATGTTCATATCCATGCTTCTTAAGTGGAAAGGATTCAAAAGAAGTGTCCTAATATGAGTCTTCAGCCAGGTTGGTGACTGTTATGTACGAGTGAAAGGAGTTGAACCATTTGTTTTCCATTGCTTTTTCAGTCGGAAATGTTGGCTTTAGTTATACATCAATTTCAAGTGTTGGATCTTTGAAGAAATAGCCAAAGATTTTTTTTGCACCATAAGAAACAATTCATTGAAAAAGGAACAAAAAACAGCCTATGGACAAGGGATGAGAGGTCCCTCCCCCAAAAGAACACTAAAAAAGAAACACTCTCTCAAAACACTCTCCAATCCTGTAAGATCTGGAGAGAGACTGTAGTTACAAAAGAATTTCTAGTTCCTATGTCATCACCAAAATGTCCTAATATGGATACTATTACAAAAAGAATCAACTGAATTAGCCTTATCCTCAAAAGCTATATAGTTAATGTGGTTAGTATTCAAAAGGAAAGAAAAAAACAAAGATTTTGCGGGAGAATGCAATTATGTCTTTGGCTTGGGAAATATGAGTGAAGAGAAACCACCGAATCTTCCATGAAAAGGAACATGCTTGGGAAAAGGTCTTCTATGTGGCAAAGTTTAGTTTCAGATTTCTAAGTTACTGTTTCTTTCTTTGATACTGTTTCATTTGAACATTTTCACGGTGTCAATGCAAAGTATATTTCACTTTCTCAAACTAATACGGGAAAAAAAAAACAGGGAAACTATTTAAGCCAAGCAAATTTCAAGTGTTATGAGTCTTTCAACAACAAAGAGTCCATAAAATAACATTGCAATTACCAATGTGAACTAAGAAAGCAATTAGCTTTTCACATTTAGCAATTAGGAACCAGAGCCATTTCTAGTAGAGCTATAGTACATTAGTATATACTAACCCGACAGGTGTTTGCTTTATCTGTTTAAAATTACCTTGAGCCATAGAGAACTCATCTCAAGATCTCTGAAGTTCAGTTTTAGAAACACAAAAATTCTATCATGATTGTTGTGGTCAAGAGATCAGTCCAATTTTCAGTTACAATGGGTTTTGGTCAATTTCAACTTTTCTCAAGCAAACATAGTTGCTTCAGCATTGATTTTTTACTACAAACCAGAAAACACTAGATCGAACTCTTACACTCCTACAAATGAACACCGTGCAAAAAGGAAGCACTGTACTAAATTGGATAAGCATCAACTCTATTTTCTAAGAGACAAAAGTGATGATTAAATGAATCATGTCCTCAAATACGGAGAATGGGAAGGGAGCCGTGAGAAGAGGGAAAGAGAGATTTAGTTACCAGTAGAAGCACATTCAAAGTCAGAATCACTGCACCAGCCGCAAGAAGTGCAAATGCAACAGCAAAAACCTCAGACTGAAGAGGAAATCAATTAACATCATTAGTAGCATACCAAAAAAATTAAAAAGCCTTTATTTTATCAATGACAATACAAAAGTAGAAATTGAGAATGAGAAATGAAGGGCACATGACAGTGGGAAAAACATCAAACATGAAGATAAACAGAACATGGTTAAGGATGTTTAGATTTTATCATACATCTGCATTGTGCATCATAAATAAGGACAAGTTACAAGTTTTTGTTTTCAATATAGGGCGTTTAAATTAAATATTAAGGTCAAATCCATTACGAACTAGGTGTTAATACTTTCCTATGGGGTCAGTGTCTAAGGATTTTTTTTTTTTATTATTATTATTATTATCACCTAGATGTTATCCTTTTGGATTGAAGTCCCTTTCTTTAGGTGTGTCTCCTTCCTTTGGTTTTTTTTTATGGCCTAGTGTGCTATGTCTTTTTTCATTTTTCTCAAGGGAAAGTTCAATTTCTCATTTTTTTAAAAAAACCTCTATGTGCATCAATAGAAGCCTCTATACATCTCATCAATTCCTCTACACCTTTTGTTTTAAAAAAAAACTCTATTTGCATCAATAGAAGTCTCTATACAACTCCTCAATTCTAGTATACCTTTCTCTCCTAAGATACCGCACCACATAAATTCCTCCAAAATATTCTCTTATTCACTTTAAGGATCTCCCAGAACAAAAACTGCTGTCAAGAATCCTTCAATGCATGCCGTCTACACCAATTCAATTGAATAGCACCCAAGCTCTTTAGGGAAAATCACACTTACAAAGAGATGATCTCCGGCACTCTTCCAACATTTACATAATCCATACTAGCTGGGTTTGATTGAAATCCTCAGGTATCTCTTTTGTATCCTACCACACATTAATTTGTCCCACGTCTAACAACCACAAGAATAGATGCAATTTCATGCAGATCTTAAACTTCCACAACTTGCACTTCTCTTCGGACCCTAGACTGATTTTCAGGTATAAAACTATCCCTATTCCATTGAATTTTATGGATAAAAGCCCACTTTTAGCAGAGCATTTCAGGTTCAAAGTAGTGAATACTACTAGCCAGTGGCATATTACACGTTTTCATAAGAGAAGTGCAACTTTCATTGAGAACAAAAGGAGACAAGGGCTGCATGAAGAATTCAAACCTAGCTTTACAGGTAGAAACCATGGGAAGGGGTTAACGGTGAATAACAAGTAACAACTCGATAAAACAAAATAATGTGAAAAATAACACGATAACCATAATAACTAGAGCTTCGATGGATAATAAAGATCTCTGAGGTGATATAACTAAAATATAGTAGTATACCTTGGCCTAGTACCCAAAGTCGTAAATCTACAAGCCCCAGGGAAAGTACACCCTAAGTCGTAAAAAACCGATGTAATTTCCATTTGTTTTTTATATCAGAGTAGAAATATTACTGCCTTAGACTATTTATGAGATATAGAAATCTTGACAGTCCATAACTACATTGTTTCTTCTAGATATTTTCTCATACAGATCACAATGCAATGTAGATTCTGAGGCTTTGTCTATGCAGAAATCATTCTCCTGAAGATCCACTCTATAATTAAGCACAGAGATAATGGTGTGCGTCCTTCAAACCATCTAACCATATATCATCTGCATTCAAGAGATCTAAACAAAATCACTCCAGCCACTCGATCTACCGCTACCAGCTACTCTGAGGTCCAAATGATAAGCTACACTTGAATTTCAACAATGAGTTCAGCTCTGAATAATTGCAGATAGCTAGTTTAACCAAAACTCGAGCATCCCAGGGTCAAAACAGGCTAATATAGGGAACACCAAAAACAACCTAAAAGCCTGAAACAACCTGAGACTTGTACGTTAAGTTAATCAGATAAAAGACAGAGACCCTGACCTTCTTGACCGACGCAGACCACGAAAGAGTAAGACCGAGGAAGACAATGAAGAAGAAAGGACCCCAGAGGTCCCAATCCCTCAAAGCCTTTCCCGGGTCCTCACGGAAAGGGTTTGGAAAAACCACAAGCTTCAAATTGCTGACGATCCGGGAGAGATCCCTCTTGACGGTATCCCACACGGGCTCCGTCAGGGTGTTGGGCGCGGATCCGAAGCCGGTGGATGAAATATCAGGCCTGCCATTGCCGGAGACGGGGAGCGGTGGCGGAGCAGGGGAGACGGTGGGGGGCTTCTGAATAGTGGATTTGGGAGGAAGCGGGGGGAGATTGGATTGGATAAAGGGGGAGGAGGAAACGGGAATTGAAGCCCGGGGAGGACTCGGGGGGCGAGCTGGAAGAACGGTGGAGGGGCCGGATTGGACGCTGGCGTTGATGAGGTTCTCGATCTCGTCGATGTCGGACTGGGAGGATTGGTGAAGAGGAATTGTATCGCTGTGCGACATTTTCCCGGAAAGCAAATTTTCTCGGGAAAACGAAAGATCAGAATTCAGATCCAAAGAGGAGAAGTTGAAAGGAAGACGAAGAAGAAGAATTCTGTTAATCCCATGGGAGTTGGGGTTGAAGTTAAACGTCGTCGTTAAGAAAGTAACTGAAACAGACCCATATATGCGGGTCGGGTCAGACCATCGGGTGAAAATTATAACCGAGACCAACTGCACTTACATCACCCCGTCTTCACTAAAGTTTAGAATCGTAATTGATATATATCTTCAATCTGAGAGGTTCTAAGTTCTATTTCCTGTCTTTACATGTTGTATTAAATAAAATATCACGATTTCCTATCCTTACAGAATCGTAATTGATATATATATATTTAATCGAGAGGTTGTAAGTTCGATTTCCTATCCTTACATGTTGTACTGAATAAAATATCGCGATTTCCTGTCCTTACAGAATCGTAATTGATATATATCTTCAATCGAGAGGTTGTAAGTTCGATTTCTTGTCCTTACATGTTGTAGATCGAGAGAAAGAAAAAATATTATACAAATTATTTTAATGCCCATCATAAAATTTGTAACCTAAGCGTAGTGAAAACAGATGAAATCAACTTGAGTTCTCCCAATTTTCTTCCTTTATTTTCTTCTTATGTTCTTGTTTTAATATTGCTTTGATTTGTTACTCAATTTAACGTGCCTCTTTCATTTTTGTTCAACTAAAACTAGGTTATAAATTAAATTACTTATCTAACTTTGTAATATTTTAATTTACGATTAATAAATTAAGATTAAAAACTACAATTTTTTTTGGGAGAAAGTACCCTTTTGTTCCCTAAGTTTTCGGGTACATGTCACTTTTGGTTCTATTTGGTCCTATGTTTCAAAATTTTGTACTTGCACCCCCACACAGTTTTTAAAATACATTTAAATGGTCTCTCAACTAATAGGGTATCTCACAAAAAAGAGGACCGAACTGACGTGGTAATCCAAAAATACAGGGACCGAAAGCACACAATTTTGAATTATGGAAACCAAAGTGACGGTTGAATGATAAATTTTGACCAATCACAAATTTCGATAGAATAATAACAAAATTATATGTCGCTAGATTGAGACTAATTAGAATTTGATAACTGTATTTTTAAA
This sequence comes from Momordica charantia, assembly GCF_001995035.1. The sequence continues at coordinate 4,216,728 of NW_019104490.1, forward strand.
TTCAATTGAAAGATATTAAAAATTTAACACGATCTAAATGGAGCAAATTCAATTAAAAGGTATTAAAAATTTAATATGACTTAAATTAGCGATTGAAGTCAATCTAAACATGAAAAATTCTATAAATTTTTAAATACACTATTTCAAACAAATGTAATTTAATACACTAGTTCAAATCACAAAGTTTAATTTTCTTGGATGTTGGAGGTTAGGATCGTGTTAAACCATCAGACATGGATAGTCTAGTGCAAACTACAGTTTTAAATATTTGTCAACATGTTGACATGTCCATCGACATTTCCATCACGTTACAAAAAAAATTGATAAAATATGAAAAATATCAACAGTAATATATAAATAATATTAATACTGATCTTTTTAATTTAAATATTTTTTTTCTCATTTCTCTAATTTTTACAAAAATATCAATAACGTCGACATTTATAGATAAAATTGAGATATGTACGTTTACATTTGAAACCTTACCGTGGTACAAACTACGAACTTTTGTATAGAAATCTGGAAGAAAAAACGACCATTTCCAAGACCCAATACTCCAGGCCCTGCAACAGCGCCACCTCTCAGTTCTCTCGGAGCTTCAGTCTAAAAATGGTGATTTTGACCAGGTTAGCTCAGATCGCTGAATTACCCATAACTTCCTATTCGTTTCTGAAGCTTTCTGCGCCCCTTTGTACCCGCATTCATCTCCATCAATCCTCAGAAACCAGAAACGAAATCGAAAGAATCACCAAAATCATCAACGATCATCCATTCCCCGATCAACCCCTTCGCCCCACTCTTCTTCACCAAATTCCGCCTCCTCTTCCTTCCAACACGTTTCTCGAGGGTGTTCTTGGCCGCCTGTTCGCCGCCCATTCCAATGGCCTCAAGGCCCTGGAGTTCTTCAACTTCTTCCTCCGCCATTCTCAAGCCTCCCCAACTCCCGACGCTTTCGAGAAGACGCTTCATATTCTCGCTAGAATGCGGTATTTCGATCAAGCCTGGGAACTGATGCACGAAATTCGACGATCTCACCCTTCGCTGCTTTCCCTCAAGTCCATGAGCATCTTGCTTTCGAAGATCGCGAAGTTCCAAGCCTACGAAGATGCGATTGAAGCGTTCCGGAGAATGGAGAATGATGTGTTCGTTGGGAGAAAATTTGGTACCGACGAATTCAATGTGCTTCTTCGAGCTTTCTGCACTCAGAGGCAGATGAAGGAGGCGCGATCGGTGTTCCAAAAGATGTACTCTCGATTCCCCCCCAACACCAAGACCATGAATCTCTTGCTTTTGGGGTTCAAGGAATCGAGTGACATTACTGCTGTTGAACTCTTCTACCATGAGATGATCAGGAGAGGCTTCAAGCCAAATGCAGTAACTTATAGCATCAGAATCGATGCGTACTGCAAAAGGGGCTGCTTCAGTGATGGTCTGAGAGTTTTTGAAGAAATGGAGAGAGCAAAATTTGAGCCTACAGTGGAAACAATCACTACTCTAATCCATGGAGCAGGGGTTGCAAAGGACATTACCAAAGCACGCCAACTGTTTGATGAAATTACTCTGAGAAACTTGTGTCCTGACACTGGGGCTTATAATGCTTTGATAAATTCCCTTATTAGAGCTGCGGATGTGAAGTCTGCAATGGCTTTAATGGAAGACATGGAAGTCAAGAACATTGGGCATGACGGTGTGACATATCACATGATGTTCTCAGGCATGATGCGGTCGGAGGACGTCGGTAGCTTTTATGAGTTGTATAACAAAATGATCGGGCGGAATTTCGTGCCAAAAACACGAACCGTAGTCATGCTGATGAAGTTTTTCTGTGAAAATCGTCGAGTTGATTTGGGTTTGGATTTGTGGGGTTATCTGGTTGAGAGGGGATATTGTCCTCATAGTCATGCGTTGGATCTGTTGGTAACGGGGCTGTGTGCCCGTGGAATGGTCATTGAAGCGTTTCAGTGCTCAAAACAAATGTTGGAGAGAGGGAGGCAAATGAGTGAAGCAGCATTTCTGATAATGGAGAGATTTCTTTTGCAGGAAGATGCAATAGATAGATTGGGGGAGCTTCAACAGTTGAGGAAGAAGCTCAAAACTGTTTTACCTCCCCCACCAAACCAGCTTTCAACTGGGATTCCAGCATCCTCCTAAACAAATGACAATTGTAGGTAAGTAAATTTTAGCCCATTTAAAAGTACTTTTCGAAATTTTCATGTGTTTGTTTATATTGTCGAAAGTAATTGTGAAAATTTATAAAAATACTCGAAAGCATTTAAATAGATTTAAAGTGCTTTCAGAAAACAGTTGGAGGTGCTGTGTGCTTTTATTTTAATCACTTGTGATTTTTGGTTTTACTCTCTTAAAAGTGTTTTTGAGTGTTTCTTAGACAAGTACTTGAACCAAAAATACTCTACAAGTGCTTTCTCACCGATCACTTTGAGATGTTTCGACGTTTTTTTTTCTTCTTCTTCTTCTTTTCCTCTAAAGCATCTTAAGGACTTCCAAGCATGAATCGGGACTAAAAAAATGCTCTGGATCACGTCAAAAGAAAGCTCAAGCATAACCCGTGGTTTGTGGACATTCAAAGTTGTGTCTAAGATCTCTAAACTTTAAAAAAGATCTAATAGATACCCAAATTTTCAATGTTATGTATAATTGGTCCTGTAAGTTTAAAGTGTCTAACACATCCTTAAATTTTAACAACTATCAAATGTCACTGTATACTTTTAAGTTTTAATGTTGTCTACAATTTTCTAAGCTTTCAATTGGTATCTAATAGGTCTTTAAACTTTCAAATTTTTGTTGAGCAAACCGGACTTATAAATATTTTGTAAAGTTCATTGACCTATTGCACACAAAACCAAAAGCTTGGAAACTTTACTACACTTTTAAACTTTAGAACTGAACTTGTAACTTAACGCTTTTGTGCTTATAGAATCAGTATTTTACTTAAAAAGCACTGCTCTAAACACTCACTCCTCTTCAAATTGAAATGTTTCTGAGGTTTAGTTAATTGAAAATTTTCTTGACACCTTATTGGACATATTTATAAATTTCTTGAACAGGGAAATTCGCCTAGCCACTGAAGATCACTTCTCTTGTACATATATTTGGATAATTCTGTACACTGAACCTGATGCTGCGAGTGGCCGTGTCAGTGGCAATTGTCCCAAGGAAGCCTCGTCGGTTTAGATGGCATGGCCAGATTATATACAAGAAATCACGAAAGGTTTTGTAAGTTTCAAAACTCAGATTTTACATGGCCTTATAATATTGGGATGACTGAAAATGAAACTACACTTTTGTGATTTTTAAATTTTACAAACGAAATCTGCGTTTTAAAAGTAGTTTTAAACATCCTTGTAGTTAAAAATATCTCTAGATCATGCCGTTTCATTGAAAATCAGTAGTCTGGAAGAGGATGATTTGTAGGTTTCGCAAAATTTTGGAGCTTTCAAAATCATTTAAAATACCCAGATGGTATGAAGAGTTCACAAAACAAATGAA
>NW_019104490.1:4220404-4230457 GCF_001995035.1 Momordica charantia
ATATCTTGTTCCTTTTCTAGAGGTTAGAGGTTAAATATTCCATTGTAGCTAGTTTGTATCTTAAAAGCAAATTAAAGGTCTAGTAAATCTTGTATATGTACTGCTAGTGTATTCAATTCCAGTGCGTTGATGAAAAATTCCAGTATGTTTTGCACGTCTTTTTGAGTGTTTATAGAGGGCTAAAAGTGGTCAGAGTCTGGGGTTCTCTTTTGTTACCCTGGTAGCGGGTATAATTCTGCTGCCATGGCTACTGAGGAGTTGTTAGCAGAGTGGAGAAAGCTTCAGTTAACGTCTGAGGAAGAAGGTGTATCAGTTGATATTGATAACTTAAGAGACTGATGAGAAGTTGGAGACAAGTCTGGTGGCATAAATTCTGACCAAACGTTTTATCGCCAGCAAAGCTCTGTTGAAGGTGATGCAGCTAGCGTGGGGTTGAGATCCAAAGTTTGGGGGAATCTATTTCTATTCAATTTCTCCAGGGTGATCGATAGGAATAGAGTGTGGTGCACGGGGCGTGGTTCTTCGAGTATTGTCTTCATCACCACCGGGAGACTACCCGATGCCCTTATTCTTGGGCCTTTGCAAGACATCAGGGAAACCTGCAAAAACCAAGAGATGTGATTAGAGGAAGTCCTTGTGCCGAAAATAGGGGACGAGAGGGGAACTCACCCTTTTACCCGAATTCGCGTCCCACATGGGGAACATTCCCATTGTAAGGGCTCAGCCAATCGCCCCCACAAGAAACTAACCGTTTTTTGATATGACGTAAGATCGATCAAAATAGTCTAGAACATTCTAGAAGCTAAACATCTAGAAGGTTGTACACTTGAAGTCTCGAACCTCTGTCGTGCTTCGACCAAAGCACCCACATGCTAACCAAGGACCCCACCTGTTGGGAGCTAGCTTGTAGGGGCAATGTAGACTTCAAACAAAAATCGGTGGGCAAAATAGTAAAGCAGCAGCCTCAACTTGTATTCGAACACCTGGCTGTGTGGGGAATTGATCCTCTCGCCTGAAGAGGAGTCGCATCAGAACCAGTTTACGGATATGATACTGTCTCCTCAAATCGTCCAAGTCTGCTTGTGTTAAGTGATGTTGTGATATGCACAATCATGATCCTTGGAGTGACGATGGCCCCTCGACCCAGTGCCCATTTTCTCTCAATGGTGTTATGTATCACCTGTCTTTCATCGAGAGGAGGAAGAAAAGCGATGGAAGTAAAAGAGGGAGGTGTCACAAGAGGGTTGATATTGAAAAAGGGGATGAGCGGAAGAAAGATGGGTATGGGACACAAACCCCCCTTAAAAAGGGAAAAGGCCGAAAACCCTCATACTCTCGAACCATTGGAAGAAGAGCTAACTCGACGGCCCACGACCAGCAAAAATGATGTGTCGTTAGGAGCATTCATTGCAAGTGATGCCATCACGCTACTGCCACTCGCACAAGGGGAAAAGCGATGCATATCTCCAGAGCAGCACACGTCACCCAATGCCAAGTTTTATTTCACTTCCCCGAATGGCCCATGAGACAAGGTTAGTCAAGGAAAGTGGGGCCGTTGTTGAGGGAAAGCCACCTGGACGCCACGTATAGATACCATGCAAAACATGTCGATCCCTTCCCCATTCGCAAAGTAGATATGCATTGTGAACTGTGACGTGTCGAGCGCATCGAAAAAAGACGTCAAGTATACTGGGAAGGGAAGTTGATTAGCTGAGCGCATCGTACGGGCACCCCCAATGCGGTTAGAGATGCTAACAAACTCGCTCAGAGAGCGTCTGTTACAATGTTATGAGCGTATCCTAGAGGTTGCCGCACCACTATGCATTGGTAGGAAAAAGATATGGAATGACTTGTTTTGGTCGATAAATCGAGACTAATCAAATTATCACCTCTAACCAAATTATCACCTCCGGTTCTTGTTTTTATCTTTTAATGGTATTATTTATTTTTAATAAAGCTCCCTCCCGGAACTCACGTTTTTTTTTTCTTTTGGCTTCCCTTACTAATCAGTGATTTACCATTCCATAATTGACATTCGAAATAAAGAATTTGAAAAATCTAATTGAAGACAGTAGATCCTCAGTTGGACAACTCAATTTCCTTTGTTCTACATAAGAAACCATTACTTGAAAAAAAAAATTATTAAAAATTTCTTATTATTATTTTGAGCATATCGAAAAAGAAAAATGAGTTGTTTTTTGGGTGGTGGCGACTAAAAATTCCTCCTCCATGCAGGCCATCACTCATCAAGATATAACCACCTCTTTCTTACAGATGCAGCAAGTCTGATTTATATTAAAAAAAAAAAAAAACTAAATTAGGCAATTTCTTAATAATTTGACTTTCAATAATAGTTTTAATTTACGTTGCATTTAATAACAAATATGATTTAACTATTTTTTATACTATAATCAAATTTCAGAAGTTAAAAGAAATTGAAAATTAAAATTTCCTTATTTTTATTACCAGTGAACTAGCTTTAAAAAATCAACAAATAATGTTAGAAATATGTGTATATATATATATCCTACAACAAATAAGTGTTAGAAATATGTTTTTTTTCAGAGAAAACGAAAAGTTATCAGTTAACCAATTAAATTGTTGAAAACAAAAGTTTTAAAATATAATTATCAGCAAAGGAAGTATACACTAAGATTAAGATCTTGTTATCCATTCACAAGATTTAGAGTGATTTCAAATCAATTGTTCTGGCACAAAATAGAATTTGCAAAGCATGTTAGTTTTTTTTACGTAAAAGAAAATACGATTTTCCAAATTAATAAGATTGTTTGTAATATTTCATATTTCAAAAAAAATTATTTATTTAACCTTATCATATTTTAAGTTTATATTAATAAATCGTAATCATGTATAATTTGTGAAATCATTTTTAGCATTTTAAAATCATTTCTCAAACTTTATTGATTTCTATGGTTGATAGAGGAGAAGAGGATGAAATTACTTTATTATCCTTTAACCAAGTGTAGATGCAGCTTTGATGGTATTCGTGAGAACAGGGCAAGGTTGTCACAATGTCCTTCACTTTAAAATCCATTATGCAGACAGCACACCTAGGCAGCAATGTCCCAAAGAGAGACAGTCAAATTCACTTTAATTTCAAAAGTATAAAATATTATATACAAAATTAACGTTCAAGGATCTATTAGATATTTTTAAAAAATAAGACTTCCAAATTCGGAAATAACCAAGAGATTTTAATCAAGAAATTGGAACTACAAAGAGTCGTAAAATCAAAATGTGTTTTGGAAGTGCTTCTACCAATCAGTAAATATTTTATTAAAATATATTTATTGGACAAACTATCTTAGACTCCGCTTGATATTCATTTTGTTTTTAATTTCTATTTTTGAAAATTAAGTTTACAACTACTACTCCAACTTATGTATTTTTTTGTCTTATTATTAGCTTTTTAAAAACGTTTTCAAAATATAAATCAAATTTCCGTTTTTAAAATATAAGTCAAATTTCGAAAACCAAAAAAAATAGTTTCTAAAAATTTATTCTTGTTTTTAAATTTAGCTAAGAATAGAGGGAGAGAAATGGTACTCGGTGTTATTTTGAGTGGATTTTTTCCCCCACTTTGAGAAAGTGGCTGATTTATATTTGTGAGATGGCAACTTGGACAGAAGGTCTTCAGCCAATCCTTTGCTCACACTTCCAATTCCTTCTTCCAAATTTTGCAATTCCTAACACATAAAATAATGCCCACAATATATTATCATTCAAACTAACCATAATGTTCCAAAAGTTACATATATACATACAAGTACAAAATCAAATTTAAAGATTAAAAATAAGATTTAAATCTTATAATGGTTTATGTATCGTTGATTTGCTAACTTTAATTAGAGGGTCAAATCTGACTCACCTCATAAGTCAACCTATCTACATCGAAGTCATCTCGAGTTCCAACCTGCATATGACTTTTGTCGTAAAAAAATGATTTGAAAAACTTAACATTTTAATTTCACATCAATAAAAAATGGTTCAATATACCATCTCAAAGTCTCGTCCATCATAATCATTCGCATCGATATCCCCTGTAGATTACAATCAAAATAATGTCATTTTTTCATTATATCATGTCCTAAATTCTAAAATCCTAATTAAATCGTAAGCTCTAAACCATTTTGATAACTCCAATAACGTATTTCTTCCTTTTTATTTTAGTATATATTTATAAGCTAAATATATGTTATAGTTTTAGTTTGGCCTCTTATTTTTTAAAGGCTTAATTTCATATTTATTATATTTTTAAATTTAAGTTTTTATTTTTCACCAAATATTAAAGTTAGTTGGAAAAATGATGATGTCAAGGTAAAATTACACTTTAATAATTAAGTGATAAAATCACTCTATGTTTTAAATTTAGAAATAGATATACTATTTTTTTTAATGCTAAATAGATATACTACTTCTTCTACTAAAAAAAAGATAGATATACTACTTCTTCATGAAATTTATTACTTACTCATTTTACATGACCTTTTTTTTTTGTTTGAAACATTATCTTATATGACTTACCATGTAATAATTTACTATACCTAAAATTTCTCAACAATACATAAAATTGACCCATTCAAAATTATTACTTTTGAATTCATATATAGTAATTATTTAATATTTAGTTATTGCGAGGACTTAATGAAAAAATTCAATTCAATACAATGACAAAATTAAAACTTTTATTTAACCCAAATATTAAGATGCTTCCTTTAAAGTTTTTTTTTTTTTTTTACAACATGCGGGGTGGAGATCGAACTCACAATCTTTTGGTTGGAGATATATGTCATGTTTTATTTAACGCTTTGCATTCATAAATAGCACGATTTCAATTTTAAAAATAAAATATTTCGAATATAGAAGATCACACCAAATTTATTATTTTCGTAAAAATATAAAAGGAGTAATATATTTAAAAAAAAAAACATAACTCAATCATTTGTTGGATGACTATTTTATTTTTGATGATCTGTTTTTCAAATTTAAGCGTGTAAACATACCGAAAAAATTGTGATCAAATAAATATAATTTTATCACACATTAAAAAAGTAAAAATGGAATAGTTAAGAAATAAAATAAAATTGAGTTTGAGGAATTTTGTAGTTACTGATTTGAGTTGTGGTTGGTTCTCCATTGAGAGACAGGTCCTCAAAACCCATCTCTGAAAGCTGTAAAATTGTTGCAAACTTCTCATCATCTTCTAATTGAGAGCTGCTACCAAATTCTCCATATCCATTTTTCCCAATTCCACTGCGAAGTGATTCTAAAATAGCTTCCTGAAAATACCATCTTTCTCAAATCAACCTAGACATGTTTCTCGTTTCTGCGTTTTTAATAAAGAAAAACGAAACGGTATTTGATAACTATTCATTGATTTTTACTTTTTCTTCTTCTTCAAGATAAAGAAAGAAATTCGATTTCAAAATTTCTGTACAATGTTGAGAACATTCCTGAATAAAAGAGAAACAAGAAAAATAAATATTTTTCAAATATTACTTAGTTTCTCAATAAACCTGGAAACAAGAAATAAAGAACCCGTTTGGTAACGTTTCCGTTTTTTGTTTCCTGTTTCCAATTTTCTTAAGAAATCTAAGTATTTTACAACTAACTTTGGACTCGTTTGGTAACGTTCTTGTTTTTTTATTTTTAATGAAGAAAAATGTATTGCATGGTTCCAACCTCTAAGAATTCAAGTATGATAACGATATATTTATTTATGTTTTGGAACAAATTGGAAATATGAAAAATGAGAAACTAGTTTTGGTTGTTTCCAAAATTAAGTTAATTGAAAAATACTTAGATTTCTTAAGAAAATTGGAAACGAGAATGTTAGCAAACGAGCCATTTGTTTCTTGTTTCTCCTTTTTTGGGAACATTCTCACAATTGTATAGAAATTTTGGATAACAATCAAAACAAGTTTCTCTCGTTCCCAAAACCAATTTGTTACAAAACATAAATAAAAACATTGTTTATTCATACTTGAATTATTATTGAAGGTTGAAACCACAAAACATATTTTTTCTTCATTAAAAATAAAGAAACATAAACAAGAAATTACCAAACAAGTCCAAATAATAAGAGACAAACTTTTGGACATATTTTGTAACATTTTCGTTTCTTGATTCTAGTTTCATTGAGAAACCTAAGCCTTTAACAACTAGTTAGGTCTATTGTTTCTTGTATTTTAGAAACGCTTCCAAAATTGTATACAAAACTTGAAAACAACTAAATCAAGTTTCTTGTTTGTAATTTTTTTTCCAAACATAAATAACAATATTGTTTTATCATTACTGACTTATATAAACAACTCGAACTAATTACCAAATCCAATTATATTTTTTTTAACTAAAATTACTTTAGTTTTCATCGACTTAATTTTGTATTGAAATTTTGGGGTAAGATTTAATTTCAAAACCATTTTTCTAAAGTGTATAAAAACAAAAGCTCAATTTAGAACCCCATGAAATTCAAAACGATTATTATAATTTGCAAAGACTTTTTATTTTCAATTTCAAGACATAAATTATTTATTTCATGCAATAAAAATCACAGAAAAAGAAAAAAAAAAGATGAAAAATTGAACCTGCTCCTCTATAGACGTATCTTCAATATTGCCATATTGTTGTGGATCATCCATGCTTACGTGTCACTCTCAACAAATCAAATTTAGAGGACTCCTAAGTTATGGGTTTCTGAGACCATTTCATTTATATATTGGGGACCTTTAATAAGGACTTCATTTTTCACATGCAAATAGATTTAAGAGAGGGGATAACAAAATTATTATTTCAAATATTATTAAATGCAAATATTATTGACTTTAAATATTATATTTATTTAGCGTTCTCTAAAGTAAATATTATATTCTCTATAAATACCCAAATATTCTACTTCATATTTTAAATAATCCTTTTTTGAATCTACTTCATATTTTCCTTCTTAAATCCATTTCCATGCTCAAAGCAGCTTCTTAATATTAGAGGTGTCCAATATAACAAAAAAGAATGGACCAGCCAACCAATATCGAATCGAAGGTGGTCGGTCGATTTTGGGGCTACATTAATCGGTTGTCGGTTTTACATATGTAAAAGCGAGTCGGTAGGCCCATAAAAAGCTATAGGAAACCAATTGACCAACCAACCGTATGTAAAAAAAAATATAAAAATAAATTTATTTTCGCTCCCAAATTTTGAAGCTCTCAATTTTAGTTTATCGAGCTCCCAAACCTCTCAGTCTCGCACCATCTCTCTCAAGTTTCATCACCCTTTCACGATTTCCTTTTTTTTTCCATAGTACAACTTCTTAGTTAAAGATGTAGGCTAATTACCACTAAGCTATGTTTGYTTTGGCTCACGATTTCCTTTTTTATTTCTCACAGCCGATTCTTTTCCTCTCAGTAGTCTATTTGTCCTCTTTCTTCATCATTYCTTACGAAAAATAAACCTGACGAAGTAAAACTAAAAAATAAATGTCGATTTAATTTGAAACAGAATTTGAATAGATTGTCRGTTTGACGACTAGGTACTCATTAGTAAGTAGCTATCTTTCTAATTATCATAAATAAAAAATTGACAGTTATTTATTATGTTTTCTCAATTGGGGGATCAAACTCACACCCTCATGGTTGGAGATATATGTCAATTACCGCTAAACTATGCTCTCAGCTCAAACCTTTTAGTTGATGATATATATTCAAACCAGTTGATCTAAGCTCAATTTATTAATAGATCTTCTAGCCGTTAACAGAAGCTAAGCACTTAAAAAGTACGCCAAAAAACATTATGGTTCTTCAAATTTCRTTCGAAAAAATTCAAATGCAGCAATTAGTTGCTGCTAACCTATGGGGACCAGCCTATAAACCATCACGAAATGGGTTCAAATACTATATAAGTTTTGTGGATGGTTATTCTAGACATACTTGGGTTTACTTTCTCACTTCTAAATCAGAAGACTTTAATGCCTTTTGTTTAAAGTCCATGTTGAAAAATTACTTGGTTGTCCTATTATACGTCTTCAAACAGATGGCGGTAGTGAATYTAGTCCATTCATTCCCTATCTTAAATCCATGGCATCTCTCATCGTATTACTTGCTCTTATACATCCCAACAGAATGGCTTAGTAGAACRAAAACACCGTCAAATTGTGGATATGGGTCTTACACTCTTATCCCAAGCCTCTCTATCTCTTGATTTTGACACTTTCTCTATAGCTGTATATTTAACAAATCGATTACCAAGTATAGATCTTCAAGGAATTTCTCTCATGGAAAAGTTGTTCACAATGAAACCTGACTACTCTATTCTCAAAATATTTGATTGTCTTTGCTTCCCCTCTCTACGCTCCTACAATAATCACAAAATTGATCCTAGATCCACACCTTGTCTATTTCTTGGATATAGCAACCAACACAAAGGATATAAAAGTCTGGCATCTTCAGGACGTTTATATATATCAAGACATGTTCTCTTTGATGAACAAAACTTTCCATCATCTAAACATTTCCAACTATCTAACCCACCGGCCACCTCCTCCCAAATACTTACATCTCTTCCACGGTACAAAACTACACCATACACCTCCTCCATTCCTATAACTTCATAACAAACTAATACCTTGATTCCAGTCATCCAAACTGACACCCCACATTCTCCTACAAATCAGCCTAATGAACCAAATAGACCTACTGACCAGTGTGATGTACCTTGTGTACTTGGTTATGTACCCTGTATATCAAATTCATCAACTACACCTACTGACTATGAGGTTGCTCCAGTTACTGATGTAATACCAGTGAACAGTCATCCTATGAAAACTCGTGCAAAGAATGTGATTTATAAGCCCAAAGTATTTCTTACTGATTTTGTTGACAGAGAACCAACAAATGTCCAGGATGCTTTAAAATGTCCTCATTTGGTTCAGGCAATGACAGATGAGTACACTGCCTTAATGAAAAAATATACATGGGTTCTAGTTCCCCTCCCAATGACAAAAAGATCATTGGTGTAAGTGGGTGTTCAAGATAAAAAGAAATTCGGATGGATCGATATCTCACTACAAGGYGCGACTAGTTGCAAAAACGATTCCACYAGGAAGCAGATCTTGATTATTCATTTGCTTCATGCTACATTTGCATTGAAAGACCTTGGTCAACTTAGCTACTTTCTCGAAGTAGAAGTTTCGTACCCAAAGACTGGAGAGATATTTCTTTCCTAGTCAAAATACRTTAGTGATATACTTGTCAAAACAAAAATGGATACAATAAATGCTATCTCAACCCCTATGCTTAGTGGAACTATACCTTCAGCGTTCCAAGGAGAAGTATTTCCTGACTTACATCTCTATAGGAGTACAGTCGGTGCCCTTCAATATGTGACGATTGCCCGACCAGAGATTGCCTACAGTGTAAACAAACTATGCCAATTTATGCGGGCTCCAAAGCTTGTTCACTGGCAAGCGGTTAAAAAGCTCCTACACTACCTCAGAGGTACAATTGACGATGGACTACTGCTGTCTAAACCCAAGGATCTGCAGCTCCAATCCTATGTAGATGCAGACTGGGCCTCTGACCCAGATGACCGCAAATCCACCTCTGGGTGTGTGTTTTTCTTGAATCCAATCTCATCACATGGTGTTCTTGAAATGATTTCATTTCGAGGTCTAGCACGGAAGCTGAATATCGGAGTCTTGCACACGTTACAGCTGAATTGATATGGCTATAGACTTTATGTTCAGAACTTGGTATCCCGCTACAGCAGAAACCAATTATTTGGTGTGATAACCTTGGAGCAGTTCATCTTAGTGCAAACCCGGTTCTACATTCTCGAACCAGACATGTCGAAATTGAMGTTTACTTTGTTCATCCTGTTTAGCAGAAAGACGGACATTCCTTGCTCATTATCAGACAATCACTTATTCACAAACCTCGTGTGGGGCTAATAGTTTYCATTTCCCATCTCATGGAAAACCCTTTTCGCTCCGCTTAGACCTATCCCCCTCTATGGGTATTTTAGTGATAGGTTCTATAGGAA
>NW_019104490.1:4230518-4271742 GCF_001995035.1 Momordica charantia
CTGCATTTCAGATTACCGACATCTTCATGAAGCCGTTATCAACAGCACGATTTCTTCCCTTAAAAGCCAAGCTCAATATGTGTTCTTCTTCCACCATTGGCTTGAGGAGGGCTATTAAGATAGCACACTAGGAAGTACAAATATGTAATATTGTTGAGTYAGTTTTAAAAAGAGTCTGTAAGTCTGTTGTAAAGTTAATAAGATAGTTTGAAGAGATTAGTGTCCATAAATACATTGAGGAATAATATCATAGTCTTTGACTCTTTCTGATATTCAAACTCTTTACTTCCTAAAAATGTTAGGTACTATATCAACTCATTCTGCATGGTTTAATTTGTTTTTCAAATGGTATTATAGCAAAGGGCTTTTTATTTTATTTTATTTTTATTTTCTAAATTTTATGGCTCCCTCCGGCCAACCGATCAGATTTACCATTCCACAATTGACATTTCACATTCGAATTAAAGAGTTTGAATAGGCTAATTGAAGACATTTCAATTTCCTTTATTATAAATAAGAAACCATTACTTACAAAATAATAATAATAAACTATTTAAAATTTCTGATTATTATCTTGAGAATATTGAAAAAAAAAAAAAAGATTTTTGTTTGGGTGGTGGCGTGGCAACTGCAATTCCTCCTCCATGCACGTGACTCGTCAAGATATAATCAACTCTTTCTTACAAATGCAGCACGTCTGATTTATATTAAAAAATAATAAACCAAATTWAGCCATTTGTTAATAATTTGACTTTCATTTAATAATTAAAAAAAAGTAGTTTTAATTAATTCAACATTGTCCCATATTTTAATTTTCTATTAATAAATCAAGAATCTAAACAAATATTATTATAAATTACCTTATTTTCTTTTCCCTTTACCATAATCATCTAAAAAAATTAGTTACATTTCGTTTCAAATTTCTTCCTGTCCAAATAAGATGTAAAAATCATTTTTCAAACTTTAGGGTTTCTAAAGGAGATGAAAAAGGGATGAAATTACGTTGTTATCCTTCAACCAATCGTAGATGCAATCTTGATGATATTTGTGAGTACAGGGCAAAGTAGTCACAATGTCATTCACTTGATAATCCATTTTGCAGACAACACACCTAAGCAGCACAGTTTCAAACAGACAGAGTGAAAATATTCACTTTAATTTAAAAGTATAAACTGTTAAATTACAGCAAATATTTTAGTAAAATATAGTTATTAACGAATTATTTTAARCCCGTAACTATTTTGTTTTTAGTTTCTGTTTTTAAGCTTACCACCACTGTATATTTCTTTCCTTTGTTATTAATATTTTAAAAACCTCTAAAAAAATATAAGTCAAATTTTGAGAATTTAAAAAGTAATTTTCAAAAACTTGTTTTTATTTTTCAAATTTAGTTAAGAATTCAAACGTGTTATGAAAAAAGATAAAGAAAAATATATCCTAAAGAAACCACGAGAAAATAAGCATAATTTCTTAAAWGAAAGTACTAAAAACGAAATCACCATAAAAAAAAGAGAGAAGAAAATGGTACTCGGTGTCGGTGTCGGTGTTATTTTGTGTAGATTTTTTTCTCCATTTTGAGGGAGTGGGTGATTTATACTTGTGAGATGGCAACTTCAATAGAAGCCTTTCAGGCAATCCTTTGCTCTCACTTCCACTCCCTTCCTCCAAATTTTGTAATTCCTAAACACATCAAATAATACACCATATATATTATCAGTCAAACTAACTATAATAAGCAATCCAATAAAATAAAATCTTGTAACTTTGGTTTTCATTGATTTGCTGACTGTAATTAGTGGGTCAGATTCAGACTTACCTCATAAGTTGATCTATCTACGTTCATGTCATCTTGATTTTCGACCTGYATGATTTTTGTCATAAAAAATTATTTGAAGAAATTAACATTTGTAATTTGATATCAATAAAAACTACTCTGGTTATTTTTCAAAAATTGACGTAACATTTGGACAACAGAAAAAGTTTATTAACTTAATTTTTAAAAATAGAAAAAAAAAGATTATTAAACGGGTCAGTATATTTGTAAAAGGAAAAAAAAAGCCTAAAAGATATTTGTTTAAGGATTTTATCCACGCGCCCTCACTTGTTGAATTTAAAGTATTAGTTAACAAAATGTTATTTGAATGAAATGGAAATTTGAGAGTATAATAATTTTGAAATAAATTTTAACTAAAAAAAACAATCCTTTTTAATTAAATTAACAATCAGAAGTACCGACCTAAATTAAGCTTAAGAAATTTAGGATGCCCTTTAATTGGTGGTTAAAAATAGAAATCTAAAAACAACCAATTCAATTAAAAAAAAATAGTATTTTTTGTTAAGAAAAAGTAGTATTTTCTAATATGTATTTTGTAATAACTAAATTAAATCTCAAATTTTTAATGATTTTTTTTGTTGGAGATATGTGTTTAGTAATATGTTGGTAAACTAATAATTGTACATATATATTATAAATTTGATAAAGTTATATCATTTATAACATATCTATATTTCACAGGTTTTTATTTTAACAAAATAATTTAATATAATATATTCATAATTTTTTGTTATCATTTTCTTTAATATAATTCTACATTTTAAAATTTTAAATTCAAAATCTAAAAACATTAAAAACACAAAAATATTGAATTCTAAAAATGAGAAACAGAATTCAAATTGCATATCTATTAATAGACCTTTACGAAGTTATTTTTAACCCAAATAAATCCGATGAATTTAACAAATATGAAAAATCGTACCTGGTCCTGCCCAAATATATAATGGTATAAGTTCATAACACACGGTGGATAATCCAGTGGAAGTCGGCTTTGGTCAGCCATGCCACGTGTCACTCTCAACCAATAAATTGTGGACTACTCCTAAGTTATGGATTCTGAGGCCATTCTTCATTTGATATATATATATATATTAAAGAGATGATTTGCACATGGAAATGGATTTATAATATATATGCAGTAGAATATTTGGGTATTTATTTTCTTCCTTATTTATGACCAAAAATATTAATATTGGAATTAAATATCATTCAATTACCTGAGATTTCTTCGTATAAATAATTGTTTTTTCTAATGAAAAATTAATTTAAAGCGTGTTGTTTGGAGAACTAAATTAATGTATGAGTTTGTTTGGTCATTTCCCCTCGTGGCTTTTTACTTTAATTCACATTCATTTTCTTACTCTTTTTCTCCATTTTACTTTACTTTATTATTGTATTTTCTACTTAACTTTACTAATTTTTTTTCATGAATTTATGTTAAGGTACTGACCTTAAAATCGAAAGACCATTTTAAAGCAACATTTTTTTTAACGATGAATATACAATTGATATTTATTTAACTTAAAAAATATAATTTGATCATATGATAAATAAATTTTACCTAAATAACATCAATCATATAATTGTCTTTTTTTTAATATTAAGTTGAAAATAAAATTTGTATTTAATATTATTTATTTTTTTAAAGAAATTCTTATATTAATTTGTTCTACAAAATAACATATAAAAATTAATATAAAAATATTAAACTAATAAAAACAAATCTATTATATAAATGCAAATTATATTAAATTAACATATAAATTATATATATCAATATTGGTAAGAGCATTTTTTTGGAACAATATACAAATTTAAAATGTTTCTAGGAATAAATCGTGCAAAACAAACCTAGATAATCAAACATTCCCAAACATCCCTATAAAATTTGTTACAAAAYAAACATGTCTATCTAAAATGTCAAGACATCTAATATTTTAAAAATATGAAATTTCAGACAATGTGAAGATATCAAATATTTACTTTTATAATAAATAAACGGCCATAAAATTGTTTACAGTAAACTAATTTCGTTAGCTAAAATTCAACATTTTGAAACTTTAGAAATAAAAATCTAAGATTTTAAAAGCTAGAAACGAAATAAAAATTTAAATTGCATCTCATAAGAAAAAAAAAAGACAATAATAATTGTATAGATGTATATGTAATATATATTATATAAGTGAGTGTACGACACGAGGATTGGATTTTCCCGAATAGAAGACATGCTCCGTACGAAAAGTGATGAGTCAGTGCCACGTCAATAAGATAACAGCAAAACACCATCCACGTGAATTGGGAAAATTATAGTCCATATTACTTCAACTCAAATTGCGTCATGTGTAAAGTAATTTTATTATTATTTAAATAAAAACATTTTTAATTTTCATGTGGGACTCACCGGCAAAATTGATCAAGATCTCACATCCTCTCTCTTAAATTAATCCTACATTCTCTCTTATTAAATATTTTAGATGTGATTATTTATTTTTACTTTGGTAATTTATTCATCTCTTTATTATTATTTACATATTCACTTACTTCTCTCATCTTCTATTTCTATTTTTTTAAAATTCACTTACTTCTCTCGTCTTCTATTTTTATTTTTTGGATCTTCATATTCTCATCCTCGTGTTTAAGTTTAATCTAAACAGGTTAATAATAACTAAAACACAAACAACATTATGTTCAAATAAAAGTCGTAGACACTTACAAAATGCTGAAATCTAAAAATTTGGAGCCAATAAATTAATTTTAGTTTTATATTTAAACAAAATTTAAAACTTTATTTAAATGTAATAGTACTAATTATATGCAAGGAGTGTAGATTTGAACACATATTTTTTTATACTATGAAAATGAGTTATATATATTGTAGGATCATTTGAAAACACTAAGACAAAATGCTACAAGATTGGTAAATGCCCATAATAAATGTTTTTTTGGCTCAAGGACAAACCCTATCTTCGCAAGTTTAGGATTCAACATCTGACTATCGATATTTTTAACTAGTTTAAGATCAAATCATTACGTGATCTTTTTTATAGATTCAGAATCAAAACTACTATTCAATATGTTTTCGGTTACTATTAAAACCCACCTCACAACCTAAGGTACTTCCACGCCTTATTACAAAAATTCAAATGAAAAATTAATAGTTTCAAAGACTAACTCTCCCGTTGCATATTAGCAATAATCTATGGTTTTCCACATCATTACAATTTGTGATCGTTGAATGTGCCATGTCATCACGTAATCAATATACGTATTCAAGATGCTAGCTATATGCCATGTAGGATTTTGCATGAGATCTTATTTTGCTCATAATTTTCTCATTTGGCATCTAATTTGAATTATTCAAAATGTGTTGAAATTGCCTTCTCGATATCTATGTTACGAGTATTTTGAAACATTAAAATTATTAGTAAATACATGTTTGTTATATATATAGATACGCTTAAGGATAGATGAGAGTATGAATGTTCATCGGTCGGTCAGTATTGGTTTTAGTATAAAATCGACACCGACCACTGACCCTTCAGTTTTTAGTCAATTAATATTTTTTTAAATCTTTGTAGAAATCGATCGACCATCTGCAGTTCTGTCATTCAGTTTTGAATAGAGGAGGGAGGTGGTTTCTTATTGTATTGTTGAAATACTCGAGGTTGGTCTGTCTCTCGTCCATCTGAATATCCATTGTCAATTACCACTGAGATATGTTCACTTGGTGAGAAATGAAGTATAGTTGATAGAGAAGATGAGATTAAATATAAAAAATAATATTCACGTTAATAGCAAAGAAAGATTAAAAAAATGAGGCAAATCACTTATCAGTGCAAATCACGTCCAAATGATTTGCAAATAGAGGGAATAGGGTGTTGACACGTGATTCACATGAAAGAGATAAAGAAATGACAATTTTTTTAACCACGTATATTAGTCGGTTTTTGTAGTTTCAAGAGAATCGAACGATCGACCTGTCAGTTTGCCTAAGACAAAACCAACCTCCAATCGACTCACCTCTAAAACTGACCAACCGATTTCAATCCGATCTGTTACGATCGATCGATCCGATTTTAAATGAACATACTATTAAGAAATAGGATTGTTAAAAGACGAAGGAAGATGAAATCAAATAATCCTGAGTCAAAACAATATATACATTATTTTGTAAAAGTTTACCGAAAAAATACAAATAAAATTGCCACACCACAATCACCACCTAGCATTATTATTAAAATAAACCAAGAGTCCAAAGTCCAACAAGTTGGAGGGGAATACATATTAAACTTTGGTTAAAATATTTAAAAAATAGACATGTGAAGAGCAAGGTCTAATTAATTAAATTAATAATATGATTTACATCTTTGATGCGGTGGGTAAGTGAAGAACGTGAATGTGAATGCAACGCATCATTATAAATTATAAATCACATTAGTGCTGACAAGAAAAAATAAAAATAAAAAATCACCTGTCGTAACAAAATGGCGATAAGTCACTCACTATCAAATACTAGAAAAAGAAATTAATATACAAAATTAAGTATGTATAAGATGAAAACATGTGAGAAGAGGTTGTTATAAATATACAGCTACGAGCAAGAGGCTCTAGGGAGCATGACCATGACATAATACAAGACACCTATTTATGAGACGTACGATTGCAATTGTTTGTCAGAGAGAGTAAGGACAAAATTGTGCATGTGATCTTTGGAATCGTTTGAGTAAGACTCAAGAACTTAACAAGTTGTTGAGATCGAAAACTAAAAGTCATGCCGCCCGTGAGAGAATGGTTGCCCTAGACTTGTAGGCGAGTCTTAGATCATATATACACACACGTGCTACCTAATATAATCTAAATTAAAACAAGTAATAAGCTACAATTAATATAAACATCAAACTCGAGACAAAAAAAAAAGGACAAACAAATGAGACGCTTTCAATTATGAAATTATAAAAGTCTTGGTGGTAAAAATAGACTTTAACGCAAATGAATAGTCTCATGTTTTTGAATGGACAGAAGAATCAAAATTCAAAAGGAAAAGAGAAAAGAAAGAAAAAATTGACACAGATTGATTGGGATTTAAAGTAAAAGCTTTCTAATTTATTCTCCTTTTGGGCTGTGTGGGAAAGTTATATATATATATATATATATATATATATATATATATATATATATATATATATATATATATATTATTCCTTCTGGATTGAGTTACAAAGTTTGATCCATGAACTTTAAAGATTGAATTTAATAAGCCACAAATGGAAAGATAAAGAACCTATCATAGGTAAAATGGAAAGTTTAAGAATTTTAGATACTTCTTAAAAATTCATAGACTTATTATATAAAATATTTAAAATTTAGAGATTTATTATATACATTTTAAAAGTTTAGAATTCTATTAAATATAATTATTCTGTGTGAAACTTAGAATTTAACGTTTACTAGAAAAAGTTATAATTTTTCGGCAATGTAACTTCACGGATGGAAATAGGTTTTCTAAATGGTCTGTTCTTGGTACCACATCAATAGCTTTTTTAATTCTTTTTTGGTTATATTGCAATTATATTTTAGTTTTTCAACCATTTCTAAAAAGAAAACAAAAAAACGAGTATTTCAACTTTGTTTTGGCCTTGTTAGGAACAAGGGACCACTCTTCACATTGTCTGATATTTTCCACTTTGAACATAAGTCCTTTAACACTTTGCTTTAATGGAGATGTTGTTCATTGCTTATATACCTACGAACATCCGCTTTCCTAGTCAATATGTGACTTTGATCTCAGACGACCCAACAATACTCCCTTCAAACAAAAGACCACTGAGTCTCCCCTTATATAGTTATTCATTTGTGTCTTATTATGAGCATATCATCTTTAACCTGGCGCCACTTTTCTTCATCGGAGCATATCTCCTGTCAGATAGCTCAACCACGGCTTTTCATGACTATGTTCATCAAGGCTCGCCACTTTGTTAGGCACCCAAGGATTCTACTCACATGGCTAAGTTAGAGACACGACTCTATACCAATAGTAATTAGGGATAAGGGACCATCCTCATTCACATCTTTAATGATATGATATTATCCATTTTAGACGTAAGTCTTCGTGGTTTTATGTTTTTGGTATCACCCAAAAAGGTTCATTCATAAGAAGATGATGTCCATAACTTATATATCTAAGACCGTGCCTATAACTTATATATCCAAGATTGCGCCTATAAATATAGGGTTTTCTTAAACTAGTTTGTCACTAACACTCATTCTATATTCTCTCATTATTTTTAGTTCTCCCAACTCATTGTTCTCAAATCTCTTCAATCTTGAAAGAAGACATTATGTGCTACATTATTTGTTATATCGTTTGATATACTTAATTTGATATATTAGTAATATTTGATTATAAATGTTGATATAATAATAATATACCTGATATGAATGCTAATATATCAATAATATACTTGATTATGAGTATTGATATACCAACATGATATAAATGATTATATATTAATGATATACATGATATGTATACCTAATTTGATATACCATTGATATACATAATTTAATATACCATTGATATACTTCTTACACCTCTTTACTTCTCTTCAATGTGTTTAGTTTTTTTTTATTAAACTATATTGTGTTATTTAAAAATTTTAGATGAAATGTCTGTCTTTTATACCTGATATGAATGTTGATATGGATGTTCAAGGCCCTCATTCTCAAATTTAAAATACTAAGAAAGAGTAGACATGAGTGGAATATAGATGAATATGCTATGAGCACCAAATCGTCGATCTTATCCATAAAATGACAACAGCGTCTACCACTTTCAATGGAGCAATTAGATTTAAAAAGACGAATAATGCTCAATGAACATAATTACGATTGAGGGACGTAAATGTTAAATTGAGTATAGTTCAATTGTTTAAAATATATATCATACATCAAGGTCATGTTTGAATTCCGGGGGAGGGGTATAAAAGTCCTTTCAAGTTTCTTTCAAGTGGGTTTCCATTTCCATATGATATGCGTGACTCAAATCTGACTCTGAAAAAAAAAACAAATCCCTTATCCAATTCCCACGTGCTCCTCAGCGCGTGGAAAATATGTCCCTACATGAGTAAGCCCATTCCAATGCAAGGGTAACTCCGAAACCAATTAATGATATTTTGTATAATTTATTTTGTTTTAATTTTCCTTTAGAATATAAATTTCTGACGATATGTTTTTTCTTTCCTTAATTATTCAGGGTAAAATGAAGTTTTAAAGATAGAAACTATCTATATTAAAATATTCATATAATTCAACTGGTTATGTTATTGAACAAAACGTCGGACGTTTAAGATATCAGTAGATGTTTACGTTACAAAATTGTCATATTTGCAAAATCTTATTTAATTTTGACGTTTTTCATTTATCTACTTGTAAATTAAGTAGGTAAAGTTAATTTCTTAAGGCCTTTAATTTTTCCCTTAATTTTATTATTTTCATTGCTTTTCTTAATGATTTTAAAGTTCCTTGTTATTTTGCATTAGTATTTGTGAGACTTGAGTGGATTAAAAATTCATATATTAATATTTACCCATCATTTTTATTAAAACTTGATCCGTCCACCCACAGCAGACATGATTTCTATTACATTTATGAGTTGGATTTGTCATTAATTGACTTATCATCCAAAAGATGAATTAACCTACCAAAAAATATTTCATGCCGTGTGGGGCCTCTGCCCCCACCTCGGAAGGCAAAGTAAATAAAAAAATAATAATAATGATAAATTGATTTTTTTTTTTTTTAAAAAAAGCACACAAAAAGTATTCCATGCACACTCGCTTTTACACCTTCTCTCTCGTAATTGGAATTGGAATTGGAATTGGAAATCCAGTATTTCCAACAACTCCAATTCTTCAACTCTTCTTTCTTCTGCCAATACCCAAATCAAGTTCTCCTTCATTACCCTTTATGGGCATGGGGCTGCCTTCGCCAAGCACCACACTAACAACAATCACCATTTTTCTTCACCTTCTTCTTCTTTCTTACAAGACCTACCAGAGAATTGTATTTGGATCATCTTAACGAAGCTCGATCCCCCCGAGATCTGCAAATTGGCGACGTTAAATCGCGCGTTTCGGGCCGCTTCATCGGCCGATTTCATCTGGGAATCCAAGCTCCCTTCTAACTGCACCTCGCTACTCCGTGCACTTCTCCATCCTCAATTCTCCCTCCCCAACAACAAGCACATCTTCGCCGCCCTCACTCGCCCCAATCTCTTCGACGCCGGAACCAAAGTAATTAATCCGCTAAATCCTTCTCAACTTCAACTTCCGACCTCTAGAGAATGAGCAAGATGTTTAATTACTATTCTTTTTGTTTGTTTCATACAGGAGTTTTGGTTGGACAAGAGGTCTGCCAAAACTTTCCTCTCCATTTCCTCTAAGGCCTTGAAGATTACGGGGATCCACGACAGAAGATATTGGAATTATATTCCTACTCACCAATCCAGGTAATCAACAAATTAATTACTTATTAATTTCAATCAATTTCTCATGATTAAACAGATCTCAGATCCAAACCCTGTTCTCTCCAAGTGATTATTCTGGATTAAACACAAATGTCTAGAAAAAAAAAATCAACAATATTAATGTGAAAGGGCATTTAATTTTGAAGGGGAAGAAGAATAATAATGACAGATAAGGACTTTTTCAAATCTGAGCAGCTGTGGAATTTTTTATTTTTTTTTTAATTTTTTGCTTTTGCAACTTGCATCACAATTCTTCCTTATCCTCTTTTTCCTCCCAGATTATGCCGATGACTTGTCTTTTCAAAATATATAATTGAAAAGAAATATTGTGGATAATTATCTTTGAATTTTTTTTCCTTTTTTCCTGTTTTTGCAAATCCTCTTTGATGATGAAATTTTGCTCATTTTTCTATTTTGGTCTTAAATGACAAATATATTTTGTCCACTTTCTTGATTTTATTATTTTGAAACCTGTTTTAAATCTAATTTTCATCTTGAATTCTATTTATTTCATTTTTACCAAAACTATCCTATTAGTCCCTCAATCGTCGACACACCGACACATTGTTCTATTTAATCTATTGTAGTTATTACTACTAATTTTTATTTAATCATTTAATGGAAAGTAAATTCATTTAAATACTTAATACCTAACCTGCTATATGCAACTTGAAATACTTGTTCATACAGACCTTTATTGGTCAAGTAAATAAAAAATATGTGTGTGTTGACGAATGATTTTTGTTCAACAATTTATAAGAATATTAATGGTAATGACTAGAGTTTTTTTTTTTTCCTTTTTGTTTGAGTTCAATGTTCAAGTAAATAACTAGAATATTATAAAATTTAATTAGGACCATCAATATATCAAAAAAAGGCTAAATTACAAAAAAAACAAAAAAAACAACTCTAAAATTTCTATAGCTTAAATGATATTTTTGAAATTTCTATGAAAGATAAGGGTAAGTATTGAAACTTTTGGAGGAAGAAGGATATTTTTGAAACAAATGACAAAAGAGGATTAAGTGTGGAATTAGGAGTGTGTTTGAAATCAATTTTATCATTGTCAAAATCACTTCATTGTCCATTGATCATGTTTTGCAAATTAAAAAATTGATTTCAAAGAGTCTAAAATCACTTTTAATTGATTATTGAGGTATTATATGGTCGATGATTTTAAAAAATCAATTATATTTAAAATCTACCTCCAATAGGTTTGGGTCAGTGGCATATCTGAAGCAAATTTGGTGGGTGGAAATAGGAGGAGAGGTGGAGTTTGAATTCCCACCGGGAGGATACAGCTTATATTTCCGGCTCCACCTCGGCAAGCCTTCTCCCAACAAGTTTGGAAGACGAACCGCTGACATGGAACATGTCCACGGGTGGGACCTGAAGCCAGTCAGCTTCCAGCTGTCGGTCTCGAGTGGCCACAAGGCCACGTCGGAGTGCTATCTCCAGCAATCCGGGAGCTGGGTTTTTTACCACGTGGGTGATTTTGGTGTGGAAGCCCCGAATTTTACTGCCCACATAAATTTTTCCATGCTTCAGATTGACTGTACTCATACCAAAGGTGGCCTCTCTGTTGATTCTGTCTTCATTTGTCCTTCTGAGTTTAAGTCGCTTTATTAGGGGGATTTCTTTTCCTTCCATTTTTTCATTTTATTTTTTTGTGCAGATCTCTGTTTTGTATATAGTTTTTAGCTGAGATTTGTTGTTTTTTGTACAATTTTTGTTTACCAAGGATTGTGGACTTTTTCTTATGAGATTTTGGTGTAAAGAAGAAGGAATTGAAAAAGGGATATTCATATTCTTGTGTAGTTTATGTTTGTCTGTTTGTGTTGAATTTGAGGAACTCTTGCTTTTCATTTTCTTTTCAATGTTTTTTAATTCAGTAGAACTTTGTATTATTTCAGTTTACCATGGATCGTAGCTAAGCCCCGTAAAGGTTTAGTTAAGCAACGAACTTTTCCATTATGTTGTAACTATGTTTTTATGCTCATTAAGTAGAGTCGATGTTAATTTAACTTGAATTGATTGTTTAAGCGTGGGAGAGTTTGATTAATAATGTAAAATCGAGTAGTTTGGGAAGATACCAATTCTAACTCTTTTCTGGATTGATAATTCGTTTTATTTCTACTAGATAATGCGTTTTTCGATTATTTGTATTTAGTTTTAAAAAACAAAGTATATATATTTGTTTGGCTACCCACTTTTCTAGTGACAATTAGAGCATTTTGATTGCACAATCATTGTAGGGACAATCCTTTTATCACTTGCAACTTTTCTATATATCTTGCACTGAAGTTGTTAGAACGCAACAAGTTTTTGACATTTTGGCATACCACGTGTCCCAAGGAGTCTCATGAGTAATATGAATTAAGAGATCTTGGAACACAAAATGTTGACCAATGGCTTGATCTTAAGAGCTGACCTATCGACGAACCAAAGGTTGAGAACAACCGAACTAGGGAAAACCGCCCTACAACTGCCCACTCACTACTACTGTTAGATTCCAACCGTTCTTTACGGAACATGCGACGTGAATGACTGAACACAATTGTCTCAACTACTCGACACCTATAAATACCAGAGGTAATCCTACCATAAAGTAGCGAATCTAATTGCAAACTCTACACAGAAATAGAGATCAGACCTCTACTAATTTGAGCGTTAGAGTGCTCACTCTTATTTTGCAGATCTCTCTTGCATCTGATTCTTAGGAATCCCTGGAAGCGATCAGATCTGGGCAAAAACAAAGTAGATAGTGGTATAACGGTTGTGGTTGCTAAAGTATAAAAAGGTGAAGAAACTCTGGGTTCATCAAAGTAAAACCTCATCATTTTTATTTACCAAAATATCATTTGATATATTTAAAATAACTCTCGAGGGTCAATTCAGTTGAGCCCCCAACCAACTCACCTTGAAATACAAGAATTTTAGCAACTATATTCGAGATGGTTCAATTCTATTTATTTTCGTGAATCATGCACTTCTATATTATAATTATCGACTTCATTTTTTAAAGATTTTTTCAATGAATGTGATAATAAATATGATGTGAATTAGGTACATTATAATTAAATTTGTTAAACATTGAGTTGATTCACATCAGAATTCAAAATAAAGAATAGAGCCTAACGATTTTCAACAACCATATTTTGGCCTAAGGACTTGTAAATAGAAATGGAAGAACAGAAGAAAAGAGCCAAAATGGTTCTAACAACGATGTTTTATCAAATAAAGTTTCCATGACTGAAAAATAAAAATTAAAATTAGGAAATGAAGGATTGAGCCAAATTCTATAATGGCCGTATGAAAAAAATATATAATAGAAAAGTGACCAATCAAATAATTAATCCTATACAAACAAACATGTAAATAAAGAATTGTATCAACATAAAACATGTGATTTGTAGCCGTCTTTGTGGTAAAACCGAGCATAACCTCATAGATAAGGTACCAATTACCTTTTTTAATATCGAAGATTCAATGTCAAATCAAGCATAGCTCAAGTGGTTAAGACACCTATCTCTAACTAAAAAGTCATGAGTTCAAATCCCACCCCACATTGTATTTGAAATCTGATTTTTAGTTTTTTAGTTATTCTAATTTTAACCTTCTACATTTTCAAATAGGTAAAGAGTATATCAAATCAGTTATATATATCAAATATATCAGCATTCATATCATGTATATTATTGATATATCGTCGGCACTCATAATCAAGATATCAATGTTATTGATTCCTTTAGTAATATAACAAATCGAATATATCATGATACATCAACATTCATATCAAGTATAGAAAATTAATATCTAGGTTATAAACAACAAACATCTCATCTAAAATTTGTAAATAATACAACACAATTCAATAAATTCATTAAAGAAATTTAACACAGTAAAAAGAAGTAGGTTAAAATACATATTTGGTCTCTAAACTTTCAACAAAGTAACGATTTAGTCCTTGAACTTTCAAAAGTAACGATTTAGTCCTGTACAAATAAAATGGCCAACTATACCAGTCGGTTCAATATCGGGTTGGTTTAAACCAGTTTAGAATTAAAAAAAAACAATAATTATATAAAAAAGACGACCTCTCCCACCTGGACCCTCTCAAGTCTCCCACCATCGAAGCTGCCATTTGAGTCATCCAAGCCCACTCCACCGCCTCCATCTCTGCCACACCATGCACCGACGACAACTACAGCTCTGATTTTCCGCTGCTGTCGGATGAGGTATCTCTACCTCTTCCAAAATTCAATCAAAACCTAGTTCATCGTCTTTATGGATTCCCAATTTTCCATCCCAGTTTAATAATTTCTTCTAAAGCAACTCATTCCATGATAATAATTTCTTCCCTCAATCGATCCCCCAATTTCATTTTTCTTCCGCCGAACTATTATATTAATTCAACATCGCACGCCCACGGCCCATCTGGTTTTTTCCCCCTTTTTTTAGTCTAATTCGAGATTTTCTTTAATGGAAAGTTGGATCATTCTTCTTCCCTGGCTGGACTGCTTTGTCTTCTTTTTCTTTGATTTCTTATTTCTCATCTTTTCTATTTGGTTGGACATTAGATTAGATACTGGGAGGAGCTTTTCTTTTGGTTTTGATACCTATTTTTTTTTTTAATAATATTGACCCACGAAGCAGGGGCTCTCCGGCGGCGATGGGGAAACGAAAGTTGCACTGGTCGTCCGTGCATGGTGTGACGCCGCCGGAGATGGAGGCGGTGCCGAAGACCACGGCGTCTGCAGTGGAGTGCGCTTGCACGACCCAGACGGCAGCTTCGGTGGTGGGAGGCTTCAGAGGGTCCGGGTGGGGGAGGTATTTTTTTTATATAATTATTGTTTTTTTTAATTCTAACCCGGTTTAAGTTTAAACCAACCCGATATTGAATCGACTCGTACAGCTGGGCATCTTATTTGTATACATGGATTTGTCACGTCACACTTCTGTTAAAATTAACCTAATTTTTAGCGGTAGGAACTAAATTGTAACTAATTTTAAAGTACATAGACTAAATTTTTACTTTTGAAAGTTCAAGGACTAAATCGTTACTTTGCTGAAAGTTTAGGAACGAAATATGTATTTTAACCAAGAAGTAATATATCATTGGCATATTACGTACCACTCATAATCATGTACATTAATGGTATATCAAATCAAGTATATATATCTCTAAAGTGAGTATAGATCCGCGATAATTGACATATATCTCCAATCAAAATATTGAAAGTTTGATCCCCTACCGCACATGTTGTACTAGAAAAAGAAAAATCAAATACATATATCATTGATTAGGTTTCATGTTCATCGAAGGCATATTAGACTTTTACTTTTTTCTGCATGGACTAGACTTCTAAATTTTGCTAATTTTACAGAATTGAAAAGTGGTTGTTACTTTTTGTATTATTATTATTATTTGTTTGCTGCTTCATTTGCAACGAGTCCTTTGTTATTAGAAAATTTTAACATTCACCAACGTGAGACTAAATTATTGAAACTTTTTAACCAATAACAACTAAATTGAAAAAAGTTTTAAAATAGAAGGTAGCCTTTTATGAAATCTATTTACCATGTCTATTTATTTATTTTTAAGTTTCTGACATTGATTTAATTTATCAAATTAAGTATAAATCTATATCTCAAATGGAGGGACAGTGAATTCAATTGGATAGGTATTAAAAAAATAATAATAAAGTTTCAACTTTAATTTTTCTTTCCTTTTCTGGATAAATGCGTTTCTTTCCTTTAACCAAAATAATTATTATATAATTATAAGCTTCGTCCTGCCATTTCCAACCGTAACTCAGATCGTCATTCTCTTCTTCCTCTCTTAGGGTTTGATTCCCCTTTCCTTTAACTCTCTTGCGTTCGAAGAAAAGGTGCATTACTTTCCTTCTTCCTCGCCTGTTTCTTTAGTGATCGATTTCTTGATTCCAACACCCAATGGAATTTTCTATTCCTTCGTCAGGTTGTTTTGAAGACGTTAATTTTTTTTTTTTTAATTCTTCCTGAAGCTGATTGTATTCTGTATTGTGTTTGATTTACAATTTTCCAGAATTGAAGGTTTTTATTCTTCCACATTCTTAATTCGGAATACCCATCTCTTCTATTTGGTGTTTTATAGAAGGTGACATTTTTTTTTTTAATTTTTGCGTGTGGGATGTTTTAATTTGTGTATTGATCTTATTAATGTAATGGGTTTTATTCCCATTATTTTGGCTCATTGAGTTTGCAGTTTGGTTGGTTTAAGGCTTCCGCATAGTTTACCGTGGGTGAAATGGATAGTACCTGGAATTTCTTACAATGGCTTGGCGATGATTTATCCATCAAGATTCTTACCCATTTGGATGATCCATCTGACCTTCATCGGGTTTGCTTAGTCACAAGTTCTTGGCGTCAGTTTGGTAAGCACTTGTAATGTGTTGAATGGATTGTTGTTGGTTCGAATTCTGAGTTATGATGTTGTGACTCGATGTTTTGGTTGACACTATGTTTCTCCAGAGAATGCTTTCAAGTAGATCCGGTCCGCTTTTTCATTCTATTAGCATGTTTATTATATGTACAACAGATTTTCTTTGCACGATGAATCGGGAATAATGTTGTTGTTTAGGAGACAATGGAGCTATATTTAACGACATGTTGTATCTAGGCACCTGGTTTTCTTTTGTATCAACAATGGTTGTGATATGACGCACATTTCTTGGATATTTGTCATCTTACTACGGAGAAATTTTCCTAAGAAGTCCTAAAAGTTGATATTACTTGACCATATGGTTAAAAGCAGTGGTAGGTGTTGGGACATAAAGTCTTGAAAATATTCTATGGATCTAGAGAATATTATCTTCATGGTTCCAGCAATCAAAAGATAGTCCTCTCTGATCTTAAGCAATTAGATAGTAGTACGGAGCAATATTTTCCGCATTATATATTAACCTTTGTGGCCGCACATATGTATATAATGGGACTCTCCTTCATGCATTTATTGCATCTGACTATCAAACTATGGGAAATAGAATTGTATTCATAGAGCCCGTAGCATTCAGTCTTAGATACGAAAGATTTGTTCGGCTTCAATGTTTTCTTTCTTGTTTCTGAATCTTCTGTTAACATTCTGCAGTGGTTGAGAATAGCCTCAGTAAGCAACTCTGCTTGAGATTGTTTCCTGAGTTATCTGGTGCTCCCCATTTTATTGAAGTGAAGGGCATGATTGATACTCCAACATTCGGGTCAAGCAATGTCACGAAATGGGAATCCCTTAAGAGGGTCCATAGAATCTATTTGCTGCTAGCTAAAAGTCTTTACCATATCATGAGAAAAGATTGCATTTCAGTAGCCATTAGTGCATCCTCCACTGATAATTATCCTGAAGAAAGTATCGATAACACATTGAAAGCTGGTGATAGGATTCAACATCGGGCATCATATTGGTCCAGTTTAGGATCAAAAGATGCTAATGCTCCTGAGACATTAACTTATGAGTTTGTCTCCAACCTATGTGTTGTTTCTGAAATTCATATTCAACCATTCCAAGGTTACCCAACTCTACTCTGTGAATAATACGTTACACGTTTAGATTTGAACTTGAACATCTCTTACCTGACTGATTAATCATGTCTGCATCAGCATATTTTCAGTATGGCTTCCCCATATATTCATCAAGGGCCGTTCGATTTAAAATGGGCCATCGAGAATCTTCTTTAAACTCGAGTACAAACATTTCAAGTGATTCAGAAAGTGATAATTTTATCTGGACTTACGTCTCGCCAGAATTTCCAATGGCTCAAGTAAGTTTAATTACATTTATTCCACATTTGATCATCATAGAGTGAAGGAGAGTTCTGTTGTATCATGTGTGGCAAATTGGCTTTCATGGCGCATCTTAATTCCATTTGTTTACCGTACAATTGATGAAGCATGCTCATTCCTTGGTTTAAACATCCAAGTACTGAGAAATTCTCTTTCACAAGTTAATCTATGTATTACTTCGGCATAGTTTTTGGATGATGAATTGACTTGGAATTATTCTCATGGCAATATTCTTTGC
The DNA here is from genome assembly GCF_001995035.1 of Momordica charantia. The sequence continues at coordinate 4,248,933 of NW_019104490.1, forward strand.
TACATTTTTTCCTTACAACTTTCTCACGTATTTAATGATAACAGGAAAACACGCTGCAAATATTTAAGCTTCCAGAGCCTGTTTTCTGTGTTGGTGGAATTCTGCAAGTTGAACTCTTGGGCAGAGTACAGAAACAAGAAACAGATGGATTATATTACTTATGGTTAGTTCCTTCTAACCACCAAAATTCGTTTTTCCTTTGTCGTGACAGGGTCCTTTATTATCAATTGTTGATAGGTTAAATTTTTCTTAAATATATATGATGCAAAAATGTAGTATGCCATATAGAAAGTGCTAAATTACCCATGCGTCCATGAACTCAAAAAACTTAGGCTGATGGGATACATGAGATTTAACCTTTTATTAATACTTCAAACTTCTCCAAAATTTCAATTTAGTTTTTAAAAAAGGGAAAAAGAAACACTTTCTCCAAATTAGTTATTAATATTAATTGAAAAGTAAATGATATTAACAGGGATTTGAATACAAGTTCGTGCTCTCATACAATGTTAAACTATCACTTGACTCAAAAATGGGTTACAGTAAATTTAATATTTTATTAATACTTTAATAAAAAGTTTCTTATTATTCTTAATGAATAGCATAGGGTGCTGGTAGAAAAGGGAAAGATATCTAGGATATTTTCAAGAAAAATTCTTAGAATCTTGCTTACACTTGATGAATCATGCCAAAACTGATGTTAGGGAAATTACAAGTAGAATTGACATCTGTGTGGGAGGGACCTTTCATCTTCTATTTTTCTCCTAGACCTTTGGCTGCTCATAAGAAACTTGTTTGGATTTTTTCTAAAATGGATCAAAATAGTTTTAGTCTGATCATTTCATATCTGTCAAATATGGCATACCAATCAATTTAATTGTACAATGGCTGGTGCAATTTGGCTGAGTACCTGTTTTACACATTTCATTTTGTACTTTTTTGTCTACATCTTACCCTGCATTGCTATGGAATGAATGATCCAGTGTCTCCCATGTTCAAGCCGTTGGACGGCCACTCTTACCCGGATATGATGTGGATATACTTGACCACTCGGGAAAGTGCGTTTTGAAGTATTTCCCCGAATCGCATCATGCATGCTCATCGTGTAATGAAGAGATAGGTCATTCCCATGGCGGTACTAGTGGTTCTAGATTGATCGGGAGAGGCATGCAGGATTGGGAGCAAATGGTCTTGAATACACTACTTGGAGGAGACATGCTTGTTGAGGATGATACGGACGAAGAAAGTGCATGATGGTAGTAAACGCAAACCGACCGCAGTGAATTTGGCACGGTGAAGCGAGTGCTTAGGTAAGCCTAAAGGTTGGTGATCTAGTAGGGCCAACCAAGGGTGTAAAATATTTAAATTGTCCTGCTAGGGAAAATTTTCGGGAAGATTTCCATACTACTCTGATTCACATTATGTCATGTGTTAATGTGAAATCTTATTTTAAAAATAAAATAAAGTGGACTCCAGTGATTTTAAAATGAAAAAGGGTCCAGATCTCATTCTCTATCCACTATTCTTATTTAATACCTTCAATAAATAAAGTGGATCCTACATTTTTATTTGGAAATTTAGTTTTGTTAAATATCTCATTTTTAAGCTTTTGTTTTTATATAATGATGCTTATGATTTCTTAATGCACATAGATAACAAATATAATTTAATTATAATATTTTAAATTAAACAAAATAATATTTAATTATTTTAAAATAAAGTTACAAATAAAAAGAATATATATAAATGGGTAACAAATGAAATCTAATTATAATATTGTATAATATTGATCAATAGGATAAAACAAGTTAACAATAAAATAAACATATCAAAATGGTCAACCAATCCAATCAAATTATAATAAGAAAAAATAATGATTTAATCATTTGAAAATAAATTTCTAAGTAAAAAGAAAATACCAATAACGACACTTTGAACTAAAAATATCCTTCAAACGAAAAGAAACTAATAGGAAAAAATCTACAAATGAACCAAGATGTAGAGAGAAATGTGAAGTTATTGTAAAAATATTTAAATAAAAATGATAGAAGACAGGGAAATGAAAGAAAAAAAAAGAGATAAAAAGGCATTTCCTAGAAAGTATAAATAAAAATGATGGAGGGAGTCGTATGGAAATATTCACTACTATAGAATCAACTCACAACTTCTTGGTTGAAGATACATACTAATTACCCCTTATTTTGACATTTATTTATCATTATTATTATAGTAATGAAACAAACCTTTAATGTTTACATTTTCTAGGTTGATGCGACTTTAATGACATGAATTTTTTGTTATTTTATAAGCGCATATATTTATTTGCTTGTGGCAACTTTAATGACAAATGCACAAAAATTGCTCTTCTTTATCCGTTCTTGTCGTAGTACAACAATTTAGGGATATTGAAAATCGAACCTCCAATCTTAAGAGGAGTATATGTCAATTACCACTAAGCTGTGTTCATATTGACTTCTCTTATCTATTCTTCTCTCTCCATTTCATCTCTAATTGTCTCCCTCGTCTGCTATTTGTACGTATTAGTGATTAGTCTATTACTTCTACTTTTAGCAGAGATTTTGTTTAACATAATGAGATGAATAAGAGGAATGGTATGGACGAAAAGAATCTAACACCAATGTTTCTAAATCACAGAGCAAAGAAAGAGCACTGTGAGTAGGAACCTTTAGTCCATAATAAGAATCAACGAGTTATTTAGTAAAAGAGATTTGATGACAAGTGTTTCTGTGAAAGTGATTTTTATATGATTATTTTAATGTCTAGTTACACATTTTTTCCTAAGTGATTTTGAATTGTTAATGTTTGATTTCAACAGTGATTTTAAATTAATAATATTTGTTTTAAAAAATCCAATTAAACAATTCATATAAATGGCCACATCATTTAAATTTTTAGAACAGCTTCCAAACTTTAGGGACCAAAAAGTGTCTATTTTGAAACTTTAGGGACCACATAAATACCAACTTCAAACCTCAAGGATCAAAAAGTGTAATAGAAAGACAATTCTAAAATTGAAACATAACCATTCTAAAAATTAATTTCTTATCAATTTTTTTTTATTTTTTACCAAAAAATTGAACTCATGAATCATTATCAAATATGCTCATTTTAAAATAGAGAGTAATTTTTTTTTCTTTAATACATGTTGGGAGGATTCGAACTCACAACCTTATAGTTGGAAGTATATGCCAATTATCACTGAGCTATACTCGCTTTGACAAAATAGAAGTAATTTAATATCAGTAAAAGTGATTCTAGCGGTGATTTTAGTGATTCTAGCCAGTGTCAAAAATCACCGAAATAACTTCAAAGCAGTATAAAGATTAAGCATATTCATTAACTGAGTGTATAAGGTAAGCACAGGAAAAATCCCAGCATGTAAGTTATTTTGATAACATCATATAACAATGAAACTATGAAGCTGCTGTTTAAGTCTTCATACACAGAAATTACAGTTTTGAACACTTGGAAACCAATATAGAAATACCAATACCATTCAGGAGGACCTCTAAAAACCCAATGAATTATACCAATAAGCATGACGTTCCCAGGGCAGGCCAAATACCACATTCCAAAAAAATAAAAATAAAAATAGATAAAAATGAGAGATCAGAAGAAAATATGTATCCCAAATATCCTCTGTACAAAATATATATGTTCTCCACTTAACCCAAGGCCAAGGGTGGGAGCCAATTGTTAGGCCTATTTATGTTAGTTATAACTTTTCCAGTTGAAGCACATATTGTCATCAAGGTCACTGTTAAAAAACCCATTTTCTGTAAAATCATGGGCTATGTCCTGGAGTATATCCTCCTCCGGGTGAAGATTTTGGTTGAACCCTCCGCTGCTACGACCACCCGCTGATACGTCGCCGCTTTTGAAACTGTTACTCCGGCTTGGGGCAGGCGTGTTACTACCAGATGCATTGGCTGTGCCAGCAGCCGCCACAGATGAGCTGCCCCCGAAACCCGTGAAAGTCCCGGCCATGCTTCCGTTTGTGTTCGATCCAGCAAGTGGTTGCTGCTGCCCTGCCCCACTGTTATTAGACATCTGGAGTAGTTGCTGGATCATCTGATGTTGCATGGCCTGATTACCGTTACCGTTACCTTGGGCATTCTGAAGATGGTTTTGTGTGAGTAAGTTGTTAGCATTGGGGCGCTGATGCAGTTGTTGTGCTTGCTTAGATTGTTGAGGAGGTAGACGAGGACTTGAAAGACCGCTACCGGGCAAGTTCTGCATCGGTCCAGATGTTAAGGGAGCAGTCCCATGGAAGCTTGACGATGGACTCTGGTTTGAATTATTGAATGATGATGTCTCCTGCTGGTGTGGGTTTGAGCTTGTCGAATTCATTGAGTTCTGTCTCAACAGCAGATTCTGGTAGCTTGACAATGCCAAAGCAGCTTGTGCCGAACCGCTCAACGTCCCTCTGCCGACTAGTTGATTTTGGCTATTCATTTGGTTGTTCAGTCCAGGATGCAGGGCGACCATTCTACTGAAATTGTTACGGTCCGTGGGCAGACCCTGAGCAGTAGCTACCTGCTCAATCTCTTGCATCTTTTGCATCTGCAGCTTGGCTGTGGCGTGCTGAGGATAACTCTTCAGACCATCTGTGAAAATCTTTATAATAAGATTCATAGCTATGAAACTAAAAAAATAAATAAAGCACCCAGAAAAAATAGGGTCTCAGAAGTCATTGGGTTAACTAATCACTAACAAGAACAGAAGTTGCAAGGTTTATAAAATGCTTATTCATCAAGAATTTATTGTGGAGAATTATTGGGAAGAATGAGGCGTACCAACTGGCCCGGTTTTCTGCTCCCTACAGAAATCAATGAGATCTTTCATGCTATTGACAACCTCCGATATCTGTACTTAGATGCAAAAGATATATATATATACACACACTTTAGAACTAAATAAATATTGAAAAACACAAAGCAAAAAGTTTAGAACAGAAACTCTTTTGTAAAAGTACGTGACAGTGCACCTGCAAGCATCTAACGTATCTTTTAGAGAATCCTAAATCATTCAGTGAATGCAACTCCAGACTCTTTGCAAGCTGCTGTCCAGCTGTCAAAACCCTAAAAGAAAGGGATTGCATTAGCTGAATTCCAATGCATTAGAATAGATAAAGGTGCTCTATCAGTTTGAAGAACAAAGAATGTGCAATCAGCCAACATTTTTGTAGCACACAGGTCTTCTACTTGATATTAATCCTCAAACATTCCTACATGGTATTTACGATATTTGGTTGACAAACAGGAGAAATAAAATATTCCACTAATGACAGCCTAACTAACAAAATCCCATGTGGTTCAAAGTCTCAACTATGAGCTCAAATCTCTCCACTTCAACTCGTATTTTTGTCAAACCAGAGAAAGTGATAAATCGAATAAGGTAGCTAAGTAACCTTAGCTGTATGGATTCGAAGTATAACAAAACCCTGATATAGGAGAGAGATCGTATAAGATGCCAAAAAAAAAAAGGTTGATTAGGCGCAAACAATAAAGGAAAAAAAGTTATGTATGGCGGATTTATCTGAATTTCCTGACAGGGAACTCCAGTGGCTGGAGAAGAGACTCTTCCCTCATGCAATTCTTATCTTCTCCATCTAGTGAAAATTTTCCTCTAGATTTACCAAAGTTGTATGTTTTCATTCTAAAATATGAAATGGTTCAATTGCTATAGAAATTTTACAAAACAAGAGGCCCCTACGACAAATGAAAATTATAAAAAGAAAACCGACTATTTTGGACCCATTCCATCGAGTCAATATGCCAACTTTGTATAAATGCCAGTCTGCAATGTCCAATGGAGAGTGATAATTGTATACGCCAAAGGGAGAATTTATATGAATATTCTCCTGCCACTCATCATCTCACTCTCAAATAAAGACACCTGAACCACCTGTATGTGGCATTTCAATTAATCAAAAGACGTTATAAGAAGAGCATCACAAACTTTGCTATGCATTTTCTACTTCCATACAACATATCCCGAATGATAGAGTGTCTTCAAGGCCACTAGACTTGCACTATCAAGAACCAAAATGATTTAAATAGTTAATCATTTTCAGATAAAAGTGGGAAATAGGCAAATTTGATTCAAGAAGATGGACTTCACTATCTGTGCTTGATAAACTTACATTTTGCTATTTGTTTGTAGATCCTGCTGAGAAGCCCCATCAGATCCACCTTCAGCAATCGTGTTCTGGCATTTCTGTGCCACCTGGACCAACTGATTCACCTGTAATTAAACATTTATCAATTGGATGTCACATCTAAAGAAAAATCAGAAAGCCAACACGGAATGCTGATTGCTGACTTCTAAGAATATGGTTTAAGGATCACAGGTAACCAAGAAAGTAAAATTCAAATTATAAAATAATAAAAACGGTAAAATGACAAAAAACATAAATTGGAAGAATTGGCATCCAGAAATATCTCAATTCCAATATGCAAGCCTATTTGAAGTAGAAATCATCATTTCCAGTGCGGTTCCATTTATATATTAACTTTGTTCCAAGTATCCCTTAACACCCTTCTTTCACACATGAACAGGAAAAAGGCAGTCGGTACCAAAATATCATTAGCAAATATTTGTTCTATATTAAGATACAAAAAAGAAAGTACAAAAATACCTGAGGGGCAACCAGCCTACGAGGAAGAAGTTCTTCATGGCGTCTTGCACAAAACTCCCATGCCAATATCTGAAGTAGAATCCAATTGCCTGACTATTAGTACGACGAGTATATTCTCAGATAGATTTAGAAATCAATTTGCATAATCATTCTGGTGACCTTCAATTCATGTGTAAATATGATACGAAGCTGACCCTCCCGAACAACACGAAGTTGCTCATATACACTCTCTTGTACTACTTTTTCATACTCTAACATCATAATTCCAGAAGGAAATCTCCATTCCCGTGGCGAATCCAAAAATAATAGTTCATCGATGACACCACTGCCAAATTTGATCTCATTAAGTCTAGGAAGCACTTCAAAGGAAGCCTCTGAAACCATCACATGAAATGGATTATATAATGCTTTAGACTGCAGTAAAGAGGAAGTAGAAATGTGAAATAGAAGACTTAACTTCAATGTAAAAATTGGGACCAGACGACTTTGACTATATGTCAATATGTTAACTCAAATCATAATACTTAACAAAAAATAAAATTACAACCGAGCATGGTGTTGCACAATTACCAGGCCTTTGATTCTATAAAGCATCTAAGAAACCAAGGAAATTTTTATTGCTAACATAGAGTACAAACCGAATGACATGAAAAACTTTACAATCTCCACATCCAAACCTGCAACAACCATAGCTGACTTATATGAAAAGTTAATTTCAATACGCCAATTCTCCCAAACTAACTTCCAAAACTAACCAACCAACTTCCTAAACAATCCTTTCCAGAAGAGGACTCCCATTTCGCTTCCTACTCTGGCAGACCACACCACCACAAAGACCTTTAGTTCTTCGAACTTGTCCACATTTGATGTCCCAGCCAAATGGTAAAGTACAAAAATATGTAGAACCCATTACCAACCGAAGTTGTTAAACATGAAACATGAGATGGATGAGAGGTAATGGCTATTTAAAAGCCACAAACCTAAGACAGTCCAAAATAGCCAGGGTTTTTTTTGAGATCATCTAGATACAACAAACTAACCACGGGCATGTTTCAAATATACTAGATCATCCACAGCCAAACATTTGTAAAACTTGTGTTCACTCTCCTAGGCATAAGCAAAGTTTTAAGCAGCTCTAACATAGAAATGCTTATGTGGGTGAATAGCCCCAACAACAATATATATTCAAAGTCAACCATTTGTCTGTCTTGTTCACTTGAATAGAGCTCCCAACCATGCTACAAAAAAAAATCCTTAATCCATCATGTTGTATTAGCCACAATTTTTGGGACCACTTTTCTGCCTTTCTTAGTATGGCGAGAACTGGTAAGGACAGGACAGGAGCACCTAACACATCATTCATTCTCCAATCAAATAATCTCTCAAGTTACTTCATTAGAAGTTTTCCAATTATCCCATATTCAACCACAAATCAACAGTAATACCCCGTAAGACTCAGAAATATGCCCTCAAAAACTTCCATAGAGGTTAGCAAAGCCACCATTCCCTTAATCTTTCAAGGATCGTCATGTAGGCCTTCAATTTTTTTTGGGATAAGAAACGTAGGCCTTCACTGATATCATACAGGGAAGAAGTTAGTTCAGTTTGATCAAATTTGGAGGTTGATCTTATCAAAACAATTAGTTTAATTCATGTCACTTAACTGCAAGACTTTTGACCTCTTTCGTACTCCAAAAAAAAAAAAAGACGTCTGACCTCTTTCATCTGGTTCACTTAGGTTATAATGTACAATATATGTACGGCTTTAATTTGGTCCAGTTCTATTCAGTTTTTTAAAATGTATTCTTCTATTTGGAAAACAAAGTATTTTATCCTATTGCGTATGTCCACTTCGCTAGAGATTTTTGTTCTTTTAAATTAACCTTTTTCAACAACATAGCACATTGCATGGAAGAAACATAAAAGCTTAGAGGTCATTGTTTTTCCTTTGTCGTAAAATTTTATTTCTCAAGGAAGTCCAACTTCAAATCCACCTTTGGCACAGCCTCCACTGAACCTACCGCCATCCCAAGTCCGCCGCTGCCACCACACCCCAGCTACACCTCTACCGCCATCCCAAGTCTGCCGCTGCCACCACACCCCAGCTACACCTCTACCACCATCCCAAGTCCGCCGCTGCCACCACGCCCCAGCTACACCTCTACCACCAAGTCGTCTCCTACACCGAACCCTCCTCCAAAGTCCAAACCTGCCACCAACTCCGCCTCCAATACCACCACCTCCTCCTAGTCCGCCACCTCCTCCAAACCCACCTCCAGCACCACCACGACAACCACCCGCCAGCATCGCTGCCAAATCTTAATCCTCCACCAAAACCACCACCTAGCCCTCCACCACCTCCAAATTTGGGATGGCGGAAGAATTTCTCATCTTGAAAAGAGGTAGTAGTGAGCTTGCGAGCGGAAGAAGTGATGCAAAGAAAAGCTGAAAGAAGGACAAGAAAGAGAATCTTGCGAGTCATTGATGCGCAGAGTACAGCAGAGGTAGAGTATATCTACTTCACTTGAGTTAAGAAATATCACTAGGACTGAATCCAACTTTGATTGCGAAACAAATGGCTACAAGCAAGGAATTATGAGCATTAAACAGACCATTGTACGTGGTGAAGAAACTCTTGTTTGATTATCTTTACGGAGCTACAATACTACAAAGGTAAACTTGTCTTCGTCTTGAAATTCACCCCAGTTTTGTAAGTAGAAGAAGTTCCATGCCTTTACTATGGCCAAACATAGTGTTTTGAAACCTTAAGAAAGGTCGGCAAAAAATGCATGGGAAAAGTGCGAGGGTGAGAGTAAAACTATTTGTTAGTGAATGTATTATCTATTGGCAAGCTAAGTGTTTAGCTTTGGCACTTGTTGGTTTTTCAACCTTTACCAATACTTAACCACATTTGGGACGATGTTTGGATGGAGCACGTAGAAAGGTTGCCTTAAGTCTGAAGGGTATGATTTGATGGACTAGTTATCCAAGTATGCACACTTAATCCCAATGCCGCATCCACTCTCAACACCTGTCATTGCTGCATTTTTCTTAAGGAGGTTGAATACCTATACAGTATCCCACAAAGTACTATTTCTTAATAGGGATCCATTTTGCACCGTTTCTTTGGGAGGAATTGTTCAAATGGCAGACAAGAGTGGTTAACAATGGCTGCTACATTATGACAAGCTCGCAGAAATAGACGAGGCAAAATTCAACTACAACACTTCCTACCATATTGCCATCAAGTCTTCACCATAATTTAACGTCCTATCTAACCTTATTCTCTAGATATGTCCCCATTTCAATTTTCACTAATATCGGAAACTTAAGGACAAGGATACCATGTCAGCAGAGTTAAAATCTTATCAACATCATGCTTAACAATAAATGACAAAGCTAGTGGTAAACATCATGACATCCGATTGTTACTATCAGTGTATTCTGAAATTGTCCTAATTGAAATCGTTGTATGGGTGCAGACAGTTATGTATCAAGCTTGCAACATTTGGAAGAGGATTCTTCTGACTTGGAGGTTTTCATTTGATGGGAGGATGCAACTACAACTAATGGTACACGAAAATCGGCTCATTCTACAAATACTTCATTCCCTAATTTTCACCTTGAAAACAAGATGGCTCTTTGGGAAAGCGATAGACCATCAGTTATTCACATATATCACAAAAAGAGAGTTAAAGGGGAAGGGCCATTTGTAACTATCTTTTGCAACAAACTATGGAAGCAAAGAAGATGTGAGCATGAGTAGTACATAGTTGAGTTAGCCAGGTCTCAAAGTTTTCCATGTCTCTTAGTGAGTAAGAACTTGGGAGAAAAAGGAGAGCTTCCCTTTCCAATCATTCCCAAGCCATGTACCCTTCCATTGTGAATAAATAAAAGTGAGTTCTATGTAATTACTTCTACTATAAATTAGTAGAAAAGAACCCCGCAGCTATACTAAAGATAGCTTATCTGCAGACTACAATCACCTTGCTTATGTTCCCATATAACTCGCGGATGTAGGACCAATTATGCATGGTAATCTCCTGTCATTTCCATTACATAACTGATAACCCTCCAATATGTGGGTGTTAAGATGAGACAGTTTCAAACTGGGTCGGTTATTCACCATGTCCACCTCCAACACTACTAGAGAATGAACCTCCAAAAACAAACTTGGAACAAGTGATGCTATTAAGAGACAAAAAATCAAGTAAACCCTGCAACTAAAATTTCCTAGGGGGTGGTGGGGAAAAGACATGAATCAGAATAGATCGATTGAGACAACTAGGACAATTACTTCCTTTTTAGTTTCAATAAAGATATCAATGAAATCCTTTCAAATTAATCAGTTAAAACACTAAAGCAGCCTCATTAGTTTCCAACAGAATTTACACATTTCAAGCCATTACTTTGGAGAACTCAATTATCTGAAACCACTATAAAGAGGTTATCAGTATCGTACCAAATCCCCTTCCAGATTTTGAACCACAAATGTCACACTGCCATGCGTCCTGAAATATAAATCACAAGGAAACTGAGTCGGTGAAGCTAAAAATATCACGACTATCTAGTTGGAATAACAAAATAAAAATTGCAGATATTATTCTATCAGCTTACATACTGATCAATTTTACACGTCACGTAAGATTCTTTTCATTAAGAGATTAATCAAATTCTAAATGTCACCATTAGTATTGGAGTTAATAATGTGTAGAAAAGTCAAACACTACAGATAAAAAGCCACAATAATACCAAGGTAAGACAAAACTGACCATAGCTGCTTGAGGGAAAACACCAAGTGCATGATGACCAACATTGTCATACAATGACAAACACCATCTCTTCTTTGCACGAGGGGAATAATATTCTGTCACGAACTTCCTCCAATAGGCAATACTATTATCCTATCAGAAGTATTGAAACTAATAGTGAATAGGCTAAAAAACGGTGCTTATAAAAGAGAGAATGTGGAATAGAACGGAAAATATTTACCAGGAATGGATAAAATTAAACATAAATTTATAAATTAAAATTTGTTCCTAAATATGCAGATGATAACCCCAAGAAACAAAGAGGAGAAGACAGAGGACAAACTCACGGCAGGCCTTTGACGCTGATGATATAGGTACTGCATTAGCCGCCGAGCACATACACCACCATCATGAGGCCGCTTCATAGCAGTTACTGGTTGTATTGCCTGTTGTTGAAGTTGCTGTCTCAACTGTATCTGCTGCTGCTGCTGCAAGTGAGCTCTCTGCAAATGAGGCAAAGACTGGAAAATTTGTTGTTGCTGCCGCAGTCTCTGTTGCTGAAGTAATGCTTGTATCTGCGGACTACGACCTTGCATCTGCACGGAATCATGTCTCTGCAGTAGCTGTTGTAGCACCTGCTGTTGCAAAAATTCGCCCTGCTTAATCTCCAAGCGTGGTTTCTTCTGTGACTGAGAATAAATGTTGGGATCTGTCATGACAGATCCAGAGACACGTGCACCAATGGGGAGTGAAGCTTGGACGGTTTGTGAATTTGACAATGATGCATCACCTGGAGCAACTTGTCGGGCCTGCGGCTGGGTCTGTGGCAATTGTGGGGTATTATGATCCTGCTGAGAATTGTGCTGCACTACAGAAGATGCATCAATGAGTGATACACCAGAGATACTTACGTTATTTGATGTAAAAGACAAAGGCGATGTGGGTAATCGCATGTATGATTCTGCATTCATGCTCGGACTTCTCTGCAAGTGAGGCCCACCTGAAAGTCCAGAGTTTGCATCTGTAACTAGTGAACTTGCCCCAACACTTGGTCCCGAGTTTGCCACACTATTTAACACTCCATTATTCGTGTCCCCAGAAACTGGACCCAAATTTGAATGGCCAGTTCCTGGAATTGAATTTGATGAGTTTCCATAAGATGAGCCCAAATGGGATTTCACAGTAGCCTTTGACTGCCCATCTCCTTGGAAAAAAATCCCAGAACTTGAGGAAGATTGTGCTAATCCTCCAGCCACCCGAGAAGATGCCATTGAGGGCACCAGTCCTTGGTGGCCGGCGTCCACGTAGCTCTCTAGAGCCAGGCTTCACTACTATAAAATATTTATGACCCACAAAATATTATATTCAAACTAAATCCATAGGAAATTTTCCCAACACTTACTCATAGACACATCACCGTGAATCTCAAAAGCACATAATTTAACAACGGAGGCGTTCAGTACTCAACCAAAAATATAGAGAAAGAACTGACCCCTCGTTCTTTAAAGTCATAAATTAATAATCACATAATCTACAAGCTGTTAACCACCAGACTGCAATGTGCCTGTGATCTGCGATCCATGTCGATATTCCAACAATATGCCGAAGATCCTAAGGTTAAAGAGACAAAACAACAGCATTAGCAGAGGGAAAAAACTAGAAGGAAAATACACCAACGGCCACTTTAAAAACCACTGTTTTCCAAATATAAGGAGCTCTTAATAAATACAAGTGCCACACATGGGACACTGAAACTTCAATTTTCCAATAACCACTAATAAGTCCCAATATTCTGCCTACTTAAGCCATAAAAGTACAGCAATGGCTCCATCTGTCAGAGAGCAACACCATTAAAACTCCCAGACTTCCAATTCAAACTGAAATCATATCTGCAACTTGAATCCCCGCAGCTCAATTTTTCAAAGAAAGAAAGAAAACCCATAGCTAAACTTAAATTAAGCATCAAAATCGAAGCGAGGTACGAAGATCAAGGAAGAAAAAGAAAGAGGGAGCAGCGAACGGACAAAAGGAAAAGGAAAAAGTGGAGTTCAACACTGAAATAGAAGATCCGAATCCAAAACCAATTTCAAAAACCGGAAGGAACAATAATAAAATTAACCAACTAAACACAAACCAGTATTAAAGCAAAAAAGACAGAAGAGGAAGAGAGTTTGACTACAAACCTTGAATAACGGAGAAAAAAAGCTGAAACCAGGCAGAGAAATGGAAGCTAAAGCGTTGCTTCTCTGTGAATTCGGAGAATTGAAAATCAGAGAGAGAAGAAAGAGAGAGGAGAACAGGGGGCGAGGGGGTGCCGGTTATATACATAGCGGGAATAGCCGGGATCGAACTGACCGGTTACATCGGTAGCCAGCCTCGGTGCACCGGCTACTGCCGGTAACGCGTTCAAACGGAGTCGGTTCTCATCCCGCTGTTTTGAGAAGGAAGATCGTAGGCTACGTGGCGCAAATCCATTGGCGGATCTCATAGTTGTTTATGATGGATCATGATTCATTTCAGCTCGATCACTATGCAGTAGCTGCGATCAGCTGCGGCCGTTTCTACTCAAAATACTGTCCAATTTTCTGCTGCCTTTGGACTTTTAATGAGCATTTGACATTTGTTAGGCATTAATTGGATGGCATTTTGAGCTTATGAAAGATTGGATTTAGGGGATTTTGGCCGGTGAGACGAGGGTCTAGTCGAGGACAGTGACAGACTGTCAGATTGCCACGTGCGAGTGACACGAGCGATAAAAACAAGGACACGTGTGGCTTCCCCACCAGCTACGTGCAGATACCACAACAAATTTTTCTCCTCATTTTTTTTCACTAAAAAAAATATTTGTAAAATAATATATATACACATTAGCGTACAAGATCTATTGATATTTAAAATATAATTTAATGAAAATATTACTATGGTTTTCTACTTTTAATAATCATGTTGCCACCCTCATTTAAATTCATTCCCTCTAAATTATTTAGAATTTATTTTTACTCAATAAAATTAATAGATTCATACATAATTGTTACTATAACTATGAGTCGTCTATTTTTTAATTCCTAAATTCAATAATATGTAGAGGTGAGGATTCAAATTTCTAAACTTGAAAATGTATGTCTTAATCGATACTTACTTGAGCTATGATATAGTATGAACTATAGTGTTATTCCTATTTCATTTGTTGGTTTCCATAGATTATATATATATTTCCTTCACATTTCCTAGATACTCAAAATTTATTCTTTTGTGCTTGGAAAGCGATAATAGTTCTACCAAATTAATTTTAACTATGATCGTGGGAGCAAGTCATGTCTTGCAACCAAGTCAGTAAGGCACGAGTTAAAGTATTGTCGTTTTCGGAGCAGAATTCTATACATAAATAAGTGGTAGAGTATTCGTTTGATAGGTAGTGGGACAAGGCTGTTGGAACTGTCCCGACCGGTGGTTAAGGATTATCAAGGCCCAAGTCGGCTATCAAGTTTGAGGTTAAAGTCCTCAGGTCGATTCTAGAGAACTTGGTCGATTCTCTAATTAGTTTATGGTCTTCAGCTTTGTTTTAAAGGTAGGTCAATCTTCTCTATTGAGTTTGATTGGATGGACCTGACCTTACGATAACTTGGTTGGTCCACATGTCATGTTGTATTTTTCCCTTCAACAATAATATTTCGAATTATTTGTGGGCGGTGATATAATCATAATTGCAACAACTTCTTTAACTAACCAAACGCCAAGAAGGAGCATGCAAAACTTATGGAGGCTCCACAAAGGAAAAGAACTCATTGGACCCATGAGCATATTTCGAACATTCTCAAGGATCAACAAGAGCCAATAAGAGGTCAAAGCGAGCATAGCTCAGTGGTAATTGGCATATACTTCCAACCATGAGGTTGTGAGTTTCACCCCTACGTGTTGTACTAAAAAAAAAACAAGAACTAAGAGAAGGAAGGAGTTTGAAGAAGGGCCAACCAGGACCAACCCCTACCGCACGTCCCAGCCTGCGCATGCTAGCACCCTTACCTCTGCACATTCAAAGTTGTAGTTCCATCCATTCAAATCCCGAATCGTCCGTCAGATTATTTTTTGAACCAACTATTTAATCTGGTCGCTATTTGCCCCATTTGGAGACACAAAAGAGGAAAGTCGCTAGCACCCCATCCTTACCGCGAGACAGCCCTATTTGCAGCCATAAAATTTCTTTATACTTGAGCTTACCTTTGATTTCACCTTGATCCAAACCTTGTCCAATTCACACCATGCCTTAAAATACCCTTTTGCTGCAAACCCCCTATTGTTTGTTGACTTTTATTTTTGTGTGAACAAAACAAGTTTGATTTTTATATTTTATTGTTTGTTTTTGTTCGCTTACTTTTTTGCTTTCCTTATTAGTTTTTAACTTTTTTTGCTTTCCTTATTAGTTTTTAACTTAGCATTCGAATTGCTTTCGTTTGTCGTTCCTTTCCAGCCAAGAGCATTAGAATTAGGTTAGTCTGGTTTCTTTTGTGTTTTCTTTCTTCATTTACCTGCCGCAAGAGTATTAGGCTAAGACTTTTGTAACTCTTATTGTCTTTACTTGCCCGACCGTAGTGATGTTAATTGTGGTTACATCCATAAGTAGTTTGGTCCATCTTTATTCCATTTCATATATGTCCGAAGATCCGCATAGCCGTCGATTTATGTGTTATTTATCCATTTTTACTTTTTTTATGCCAATGTTGGTTTGGACTCATAGTGTCGATTTGCCACAAGTAATCAAGTCCGTTATTTCAAGGTAAGTGTGTAAATCCTTAAATTTGTCTGATATATTCTTCTTTTATTTGTAGTATCTTACTTCCTATCATTTTTGTTTTATTTTTATGGCAAATATTTTTTTAAAATTCTTTTGTGTTTTCTAAAAAAAATAATAATAAAAATGGAAAATTATTTTTATTTTAAAATGAATTTCCTTGTTCTTTTTCAAATAAAATAAATTTTGCTCATTTTGGAAAATTTTAATTTAATTTAGTAAAATTTGGTAAAAATAATTTAAACCTTTTAATTAATCATATATCTTCTTTTCTTTTAAGATTAAGGAATTAATAAAAATAAATAAATATCTTTCCTTCTCTGTTCTTTAAGTGTCTGATATTCCTTGTGGCTTTTGGATATCTAGAAGAGGAAGACGCTTCTTATATATCCCTATTACATCTTTAGAGTAAATAAAGTTTACTTTACTTTATTCAATCATAAAGACCGCTTATAAATAGATCTTAGGAAAGTCAGTACCCAGAGAAATAATTAACTTAATGAAACATGTAAGTAACTAACTAACAAACTATTGATAAACCTAATACTCACCCTATATTGGGAATACCCTTCTTGGACAATAGAAGAGAAAAGAAGTATGAGTGCTAAAGCCTTCGTAAAAATGTCAACTAGTTGTAGACTTGAACGTAGAGGAAGTAGCTGGACAACACCGTCAACAATCAAGTTCGATGTGCTTCATCCTCTCATGAAAAGTTGGATTAGAGACAATGTATAGCGGCTTAGTTGTCAAAGATGATAAGTGCTTGAGGTTGAAAAGAATCATTCAAGAGATGTGTAAGCCAAATAAGGTCACTAGTAGTAGCAGTAGCAAGGGCCTGATGTTCACCTTAGAAGAACAGGAAATAATATTTTGTTTCTTAGCTTCAAGAAACAAGAGTGTCCCCAAAAAAATATACAAAAGCTAGTGGTAGATTTTCAAGAATCTAAATGAGAAGCACAATCTCCATCTGTGAAAGCACGAAGCTGATAAGAGGAAGAACAAGAGAGTAAAATACCTCAGCCAAGACAACCCTTCAAATACTGAAGGAGATGATGTATTGCCACAAGATGAGGACGTTGAGGTTGAACAACAAACTGACTTAGTTTATGAACAACAAATGTAATACCCAATATGTGAGATGGTAAGATATAATAGACAACCAATAGAGCGATAATATTAAGTAGGATCCTCCAAAATAGTGCCAACTTAAGCAAGTAATTTCAAATGAGAATCAATAAGTAAAGAAGAAGGTTTACCGGCCAAAAGAGTGGTATCTTCAAAAACCTAAAGATTATAATTCCGTTAAGATAGAAAAATCTCTTTGGAATAACAAACTTAACTCAGGACCAAAAAATATTTCAAAGATCCCAAGTCCTTAAATTTAAAAATACTATTAAGATGAGTTTTTTAAATCTAAATGACAGAAGAAGAACCTCAATTATGATATCATCAACATAAACAAGGAGCGGAATAAAAGTATCATTGAAGCCGCGCACAAACAAAGAATAATCAGATTTGACTTGCCGAAATCTAAGTACTAAAACATGAATAACTTATCAAACCACTGCCTAGAAACTTGATTAAGACAGTAGACCGATTTGTGAAGATATGACAAACTAAACGCTTCCCTTACATACAACAACACTATTGACGACTCCTGGTTTCAAGGATTAAAGTAGTTCTAATTAAGTTGTATATATTGAGTCATTTTTGGGTAATATTTTGTTCATATTATACACATACATTAACTTGATATTCACAGATAAACCTAATAAGGTCAAGTTTTGTTCTTAAATAAAATTATATGTTCAATAATATTAATTTTTGTTCAAATCATTAAAAGATGATATTTAAAAAATAGCAAACTCCTATAATTGTTGCATTCATTAATGTCTTTGGAGGAACCCATTTATTGAACTTAATGACAAAGGGTATATTGTCCTAAGCAAAATTAAGTACACAAAAGAATAGAAGGAAAGAAAAACCAAACCAACAGAAGAAACAGAGCTGAATCACACATTAGACAGTAATACACAATATAATAAAATAGTTCATGAAAAATTTTTTCAATCAAAAAATTCCCAATTGAACTTGGGTTGAACATGATTGTTGCTGTTGCCTGCTGATATTTCACTTGAAGAAGAAGAGGCTGGCACCAACGGTGTCATCGCGTCGAATATCTCCCATTTCGTCGTAACAACTGTTTCTGACGTGGATTTCCTTTCGGGCACCAATGACGACGAATGACCCGTCGGGTGTCTCGACTGATCATGTCCGTTAGAAACCGTTGTTTGTTGAACATGACGATCGTGGGCTTGGGCTTGAGTTTGTGCTTGTTTCGGCCCATCCGAACTCCTTTGCTGAACTTGCATTGGGGTTTGGTTTTGGTTTTTGATCTTCAATATGTCTAAAGTTTCAACATATTTTTGCACTCTTCTCACCTTCAAAATGATCACCATCCATCCTCAAATTGTTAGGTAACTATTGTGTGTGTTTGTTTCTCGAGAAAATGGAAAAGAAAGTGAAATTGGTACCTGCATTTTCCTCTGTAATTTGACATTTCCATCGCCCATAATTCCATCCAATTTAAGCAATTGGTCCATAAGTAACTCAATCAAATTCAACACCGTTTTCTCTGCCACTTTCCCACCTTTACCAATTACCGATTCAAGCGCAGATACCTATACCATTTATGAACAAAAAATAATACATTAAAAAATATATCCTCTAAAACATAAAACTAAATTAATGTTTCTCAAATTTTATTGTTCCAAAGTCATTTAGTTGAGATTTTTGGCATCTCTTTCTTGGAAAGAAAAACATTAAATTTTAATCTATCAACTTAAAGTTTAGTCTTTAAACTTTTAGTTTATAACGACTTAGCCTCTGTAGCATAAAATTGTAACAATTTAGTCCTTATGATAAAAAAATTTATTAAAATTAAGAGTCGTATAAACAATTTAATACTTCTAATTTATAAATATATTTTGTCACTATTTAGTTTATTAATCCATATATATATAGGAAACTTAACCAAAAAAAAATTCATGATTAGAACTAAGTCGTTACAAACTTTAAATTACAAAGACTAAATTGTTAAATATTAAAATTCAAGGATTAAATTATTACCAATTTAAAAGTATAATAACTAATCCTTACAAACTAAAGTTTAGGGACTAAATCGTTACTTTAGCGAAAGTACCGGAACTAAGAGTGTTTTTTAACCTTTAATCTCTTTACTATACCTAATATGAATCGATCTAGAACCCATCTCAACCAATTTATGTGATCGAACACATGCGTACATTAGTACACATGTATGAAACCAAGTTAGCTATCTATTTACACAATTTCGAAGACCAAAAATTGAAGAACTAAAATAAACATTTTCGAGACGGATATTTAATGTGGTTACCTGACCAGCAAGTCTATCAACCTCCAAGCTGATTTGGGAAATGGTGTTGGAAGCCTTCATTGTCTTGGCGTTGTTTCTCATCTCCAACAATCTCTTCTCCTGCCTAATTGGGTCTTCCACCACCACCATTTTTGATCCATTTTTAATCCCACAAACGTCAAGAAATGCCTTCGAATCCCTCTCTTTCTCTTTGTATATCACTTTTTGGTCTTCGTGGTGTAGCCCCGTTGGACCCACCAACATTTTCTTCAATTCCCCTGCAACACAACCACCAAATATAAGCCCGTTCCAAAACAATTTAGGGCTCGATTGATAATATTTTCGAAAAATTATAGAATTGTATGAGCCCAACATATGTGGATTCGAAAATGATGAAATAATATTTTTATTTATATTTTGGAACAAATTGGAAACGGAACCAGAAAATTGTTTCTAAAATTTTTATACAATTTTGAAAATATTTTTAAGAAAATGAAAAACAAGAAACATAAATAGTTTAGGTTTCAAAATTGGAAATGAGAAACAAGAAACAAAAAAGATAACATTATCAAACGAATCCTTAATTTTGAATTTTCTATTTTTGTAAAGAAGACTTGTTTTCTTTTGATGGTATCTTTGTTCATAACATATTAAAATTTTTAGCCATATTTTAAAACAAAGATAAATTTTTAGTGATTACCTTTTTTTCATAATTGAGTTAGATTTTGAAAGATTTTTAAAAAGCAAGGAAGAAATACTAGTTTTGGTAAAGTTAATTATCAAAAAGAAAGAAAACTAAAAACAAAAATAGTTACAAAACTCGCCTTATTTTTAAACAAAACAAAAAAAAAACCCAAAAAGCTAATTCTATGTTTTAGGTGCCTTATTCAATGTTTAAAAAGCTTAAAGTTAATGCTACATTTTTCAATTATGTTTTTCTCTAAAGTTGGCCGACGATAGACTTGCTAAGCGCAGGTAAAAATTTTGACTTTCTTATCGACGTTAAATTTACCGTCAGCAAATTTTAATATTTATTTAACAGAAACAGAAATAGTATAATTAAAAAAAAATGTTAAAACATACCCTTTATATTTATTTTTTTTAACAACCATAAAGAAAAAAAAACAGCAGCAGACCAAAAATATATTTAACAAAAAAAAAAGAGCACAAAAAATAAATTACCGAAAGTAGCTTGAGAGCTAATTTGGACGTCATGGTACACTGAGCCGTACTTAACTCGGACGCGTATCGTTGGGGCGGCGGCCGAGTTTTTGTCCGAGTCGGTTCGCTTCTGGACCAGCATTCCTCCGGGTCTCATTTCCCAATCCATCGGCCTAGAATCTCCGCCGCAGCCGGGGACGGCCGAGATTCCGTTTGTCGGTGGCGCCGGTGGGATTTTAGTCTTGGTTCTGAGCATCTTGCCTTCAACTACCCCTCCTCCTCCTTCTTCCTTGTGGGGCTTTTAGTAATTACAAATTGAACCGGAGAATGTCAGATCTCCGGCCGCCGGATCTGTTTGGGGAGCCGCTAATTCCACCATTACACAGCACCGGCAAACGGAGCCCAAACCAGAGATCTATTAATTTTCCCAGGAAAATTAGAGTAAATTTTCCCGAGAAAATGATGAGGGAAAATAAAATCACTGCGAAAGGAAAGGAGGAGCACCCAGAAATTCAGAGCAACAAAAAAAAAATCCTTCAATTTCTTTGTTGTTGGGGCTGAGGAGAGAGAGAGAGAGAGAGGAGAGAGAGAGATGAATATTAAAAAGGAGTGGGCAGCGAACTTAGCTGTTTGCAGCTTGCTATATAAATAAACATAAGAGCAATGATTAGAAATTAAAATTAATTTTAACAAAGCAAAACAACAAATTATTGTGTAATAACTACGCATTTATTTTTCAGTGCAAAGCTATGTACTCAAAACTCACTACTCTACCCTTCGGAGTTTGGTGTAGCTTTTACCACCTAAACTCAAACAAATCTTTACCAAAAGAAAAAATAATAATAATAATAAAATACTCATCCACTCACTGGTCAACACTCTTCTTAAATAAAAATTTGACTGCTATTTATTTTTTTGAAAAATAACATATTTATATATATGTTTTTTTTTACATTTCATTATTTTATAAAATTTAACGGTGGTATGCCAAAGAGAAGTACTCTTTAGAATAATTTATTTATGTCATACTAACTTTTAGAATTTAGAATTGTGTCTACTTGATTTTGATATTTAAAAAATATATATTTAATTTGTCCATTAGTTTTTTTTTTATTTTAGGCCTAATAAGTTTATGTCGTAAATTGTATCTAATTACATTACTAAACGTTTGGACCTACTCAAATTCAACTTATTATGTAATCTTTAAATAATATAGTCAGCGTGTCACGTAAATGTCAAACTGATAAAAATTAATAGTAAGGACACATATTAGTTATAAAATGAAAGGTTGAAAGATTTATTATAAGCTTTCTTTTAGGATTAATTAGAAACTTTTTAGAGTAAGATTAAGAATTGAACTTGTACTTTGTCATTTTTTTTACTGGTGAAATTTTGTAGCCACATATCATTTCATGTAATAGTTATGATTTTATTTTCAATTCTCTATTCTTGAAAAATTATATTTGAATTTTCACAATTTCTTTAATACATGTATTTGAATTCTTAATTAGTCAGGATTTAGAAAAAAAATAAGTTTTTAAAAATTATGGCCTCATTTATATTTTCTAAATTTATGTTTGCTTCCTCACAATTTTTTTTACCTACCTGTATTTTCCTATTTATTAACACATGGCTTAGATTTTAAAAATTCAAACTTTTTTTTAGAAAAGTAGATAATATAAAACAAAGAAACACAGATTATGATTTCTTAGTTTAATTTTTAAAAATAGGAATTAAAAATAAAATGGTTTAAACTGGTTCTTAATACATTATTATTATTAAACTCAAACAGTGTTTTAGTTTATCCTAAAATTTGCATTAAATTTAATTTTAGTTATTTTTCTCGTTAGTCATTTAATATTTACAAAAGAATCAAAATACATTTTAAACTCCAAAATTTTCCCCGGTAATGTAACTTTGTACATGTGCGTATATATATATTTATCAAATAAATAAATAAAAATTGTGGTGATATCATATTTCTATTAAATTAATTTTAAAAAGTTATATAGTTTTTTTTTTTTATAAAAAGTTCAAAGAATTAGTTTAGGCAT
>NW_019104490.1:4271877-4292408 GCF_001995035.1 Momordica charantia
AAATTAATACATAATCGTTGCACAATAAATAAAGGGAAATGTGTCTCCACAAAAGCTGAGAAACTTCTCCAATCCTTCTAACAGATAAATATTTTGAAAAAACTTTAACACAGTCTAAATATGACTATTTATAGTTATAGTCATACAATAAAATAGAAATGACTTATGAAATAAAATATTAATTGATGAATTAATAAACTAATTAATTTATATTTATATTTAACTAAATTAATTAAAAAGTTTAATTGACTAATATAATTATGTACTCGTTCGTTTATACGCTCAAGATTACAATTGACTACAATTTAGTACAGATTTTTTTAGTTCAACAAGTAGAAATGACGAATCTAAATTGATGATATATTGGTTAGAGACAAATGTCAATTAGTACTGAACTGAACTCTAGTTGTCATTTAGATTTAATATTACATAAAACATCTAAAATAAATTATAAATGAAGAAGAAAGATAGAACACATGTTTCAATAATTTTTTATTCTTAATCTCAACTCAACCGAGATATAATGTCAACCATCAATCAGTAATTAATATATTTTAAAAAT
Organism: Momordica charantia; assembly: GCF_001995035.1. The sequence continues at coordinate 4,272,440 of NW_019104490.1, forward strand.
ATTTATTTATAATTAATTATTTGTAAAAAAAGTTACTATTTCAAATATATTTTTAAAAATACTATATTAATTTTTAAATAAAAAAAAAAACCAAAAGAAAACAAGTGAATGACATTTTCCACGACATCAACAATAAATTAGAACCGTCGTGTTCTTAAAATAAAAAATAAAACCGTGGCTTTTTTTCCCTTAAAAAGAAACAATATATGTAGCAAGTATGACTTCTAACCTTTTAAATAATTTTCAATTTAATTTTTAGTCTTTTAAAATTTATAATTTATCTATAATGTATTAAAATTTCAAGACTATACTTTTAGAAATGATATATCATTAAATTATTATTTTGTTATTATGTTATTAATATACGTGAACTTAAATGTTATCTGATATGTGAAAATTAAACTCGTCTCCCAACCAAATTTGTTCGGTTTAGTCTATCAATATAATTTATTTTTTATCTGTGATATGTTTACATATTCAAATATATTAATAATCAATTATATGTAGAGTGAAAATTCAAACCTGTAATCTTATGATTAAATATATATTAGTCCAACCCACTGAACTACGTTCGGATTTTGATAATTTTGGGAACCCTTGTTAGGAGGGAAAAAATTGCCGCCAAAGTCCAAGTGGGTGAGGAAATGGTAGGGGGCGTCAATAATTTTTCAAGCGGAGGAATGTTCGCATGCTTTTAGGTGCACTAGGACAGTACCGTCTATACACGCCTTACGGCTGCCACGTATTTATTTTCTCAGATGCGGCTCTCCTTTTAGAAAAATATTTTGTTCGGAAAATATAGATGTCTCAATTTTTACGAAAATATTGATAGAATTATTGGTAAAATGTTAATGTCGCCAAATTTACATTTAACTATTTTTAAATATGTTAAAAAAATTATTATTAATATTATTTACATATTAATGATATTTTTTTTATATTTTATTGACTTATTTTTCGATATTATGAAAATGTTGATGGAAATATTACGGCAATTTAATATCTTAGGTTCAAAAAGATTATTAATCATAAACTTTTATTACTCTTTTTTTCATTTAATACAGTATGATGGAGGTTCAAATTTATAATTTTATTAAATATATATGTTTTAACTAATTCAACTTGACACTTTAAGTTTATTCAATAATTCGAAAATACCAAGAAAATGATGAGAATTTTTAGAATAAAAAATTAAAAAGGAAATCATTATTAAACAGAACAACCTCAATTATTAGAAATAACATTTAATACTTATATTATAATGAATTAACATTTGCAACATTCAAATATCAAATATTTAATTACCCAAAAAAATTTACGATCCAAAAGGTTTCGTCAGGAACTTTAATGTTGCTCAATCAATGTCCATAAGATAATATAGTGGTTTTGGACAGGACACGTGGCGGAAATTTATTTGGTGGAATGTGACGGTCGGTGAAGTTATTTTATTATTTATTATTTATTTTGACGTTGCCGGCACCACCAAACGGAACCTTCAGACTGGTGACCGTTCATTGTCGGTCAGCTGGAGCAGCCACAAGCTTCTCTTTCCTCTTTCTCTTTTTGGAAACACAAAGTTTGTTTCTAACTTTCAATTTTATATTAAATGGTTTTCAATGCATGTAATTTTTGTGGATTCCGAGGGTGAGGTTTTGAACTCATAACCTTTTGATTAGAAATGTTGAATTATGTATAGATTTTATGTTAAAAATTTGAAACTACGTAGTAAAATGGTTAATTTTTAAAAGTACATGGACTCTATCGAACATTTCGAAAGCATGGAGACTAAGTTGAAAGTATATGGACAAAAATAAACATTTTGAAGCTACGATGATTAAAATAAATTAACTAAAAGTATAGGGACCAAAATAGTATTTTAACCTTATATTTAATGTATTTGTGAAGTTTAAAAACATCCTCTATGACTGAGACTTGTCAAAGACAAAATTAAAGTTAAGATACTTAATAGATATGGTTTTAAAATGCAAAAACTTATTAGATACAATCGAAAATTGAAAGTTTAAAGATTCATTAGACACTTTTTAAAACTTAGAGACTTATTGGACACAATTTTAAAAGTTTATTGTTTCTGACCCTCAAATAATTTAAATCAATTTGGGATCATTAGTTTGTTAATAAATTTTAGTTAACTATATAAAACTCATCCATTAAATAATACACTAAATTTAAAACATTTCATTGACATACTCATTACAAACATATAGTGCACAAAAAAACTTAGGTTTAGATAAAAAAAAAATTTGGGTTTAAATTTTAAATCTTTATATTTATTCTATTTTAATATTTGATTGTATTAGAGTTCAGGGGTCTAAGTTAAAAAAAATGGAAACAAAGGTAGTAAAAACATAATAATGTCGCATATAAATTAACATATTTATTTAGCACATAAATTTGTTTTTTTTCCTATTAGTAAATAATATCGTACATAAGTTTATTTAGAGACTATGGATATGGTTGTATGTAACAAATAAAGTAATTAATAGAATGTAAATAAATATAGTGAAAATGCAAGGCTTTATTTTTATTTTTAACCACAATGGTAGGTTGAATGAGTTAATTTCAACCTTAAAATTTAAATTTCAAGAACACAAACTTTAAAAATAAATTAGTAATACCCTTCTAAAAATGAAGTGAAAGACTCTCTAAAACCCATTTGTCGTTAAAATACCATTTCGGTCTCTACACTTTTACCTTTTGTTTATTTTAATTTTTGTACTTTCAAGAAGTTCATTTTAGTCTCTCTACTTTCACAACGTTAATTTTGATCCATATATTTAAAAAAAATGATCTTTTTAGTCTCATAATTTTCTTTTGATCTCATTTTTGTTCTACAATTTTAACACAACACACTATACTCAATATATTTATTAAAATGTGATCATGATTTTATATTAAAGGGGTCCGTTGAGTGTAATTTTTTTTAATTTTAAAAATAGGGATAAAATAATTACTTTTTAAAAAGTACATAAACTAAAATAAATTAAAATTGAAAGTTTAAAGACCAAAATAATATTTTAACCGAACAATTTAATCATCTTCAGGTAATTTATTTAACCCGCTATTAATATTTCTTTCCTCAACCTAACGATGTAAAACTGTTAGCACCTCTCCCTTCACTTGCCAAGTAGACCAAGGGCATAACAGTCATTTCAAGAGATGTATGTTAAATAGTTTTGTGGACCAAAAAAAGGAAGAAAAATAAAAGCCCCAAGTTTGACAAGTACAGAACCAGAATTGCCTGGTTTGGCGTCAAAGCCATTTTGGAACGGAGACCAATTTAATGGGTTTTGATAACGTCACCTACTTCGTGTGCCACGTGGCGATCATCGGTACCATCAGAGCTGGGGGGGCCCCCTCAACCCTTGGATGGGATGGAGAATTTTTCTTCCGTGGAATCTCCCTCTTAAGGCCACCGACACTTGGACACGTGTGAATCTCACGTGTGTTGAATCAAAAGCAAGCGCACTGGTGAGTGGCCGTACCGACGAGACATTCCACGTGTGGACCGTGTGGAGGGCCGGATTTCCTGCTGACGCAGTTGCGATGTTCCCGGTGCAGCCTACTGCGGTCTTCTTCCCGGAATCCTTTTCCAAAACCCAAAAAGTCGTAACATTTTTTTCTTTTTTCAAAAATATTTATTTTGGCCGTTGAATTATCAAAAAAATGATCATTTCAGTTTCAATTTTCTAAATTTTAACGTAAATTTATATATAAAAGAAATCCTTCGATATAAAATTATGATTACATTTTAAAAATATATTGACGGTATTATTGCGTTAAATTATGATAAAAAATTAAAATTAAAAAATCAGAAGTTACTTTTTGAAATGATTGGAACACAACAAATTTTTTTTGTAAATATATGGACCAAAATAGTATTTTTAATATTTCTTTTATTACCTTTCAAACATTTCTTTGATCCTTATTTGTTCGAGTACTTGTTTTTTCTTTTTGGTCTAATATACTCAACAAAAATTTTATATTATCATAGCAATGTGAATTAAAAAATTTTGTGTGGATAGAATTTCCGGTAATATTTTGTAAGTTTGGATTAAAACAATAATTTTTTAAAAATATAGAGATTAAAGTCAACATTAAGAGAAAAAAAAAGGAATAGATGAAAATAAGAAATACAAAATAAGATTTAAATTATTATTTATTTATTATTTTATTCATAAGCTGAAGGATAATAATTAATTATGAACATTAATAATTTCATGGACTAATTAACATATATATATTTTAAAATTTTAAGACCAAAACAGTTATATTTTGAAGGTCAAAGAACTAAAAATAGTAATAGTAATGTTTTAAAGTTTTAAGGATAGTATTATTAAAACTGTTTATTATTAGAATTATTATTATTATCATGATGGATTCATGAGTGATTAAAAATAGGTAATCACGGATTATTTAAAAATAATAATTTAAGGAGGTCCTCAAACGTCATTTGGGGACATTGTACCGACCAAATTAATATAATAATACAAAAGAATTAGGGTTTATTGGTGCCTGTAATCGCTAATACTTATTTTATTTTATTTTGATTTGAATATTATTTTTGGTTTCTCGAACTTTCATTTTCTTTTATTTTTCATTTGGATTTTTGTATTTTGAAAATGTCTATATTTATAACTTCTTTTCATTTTAGTTTTTATATTTTTAAAATATCTTCTATAAAAGTAGCCACTTTAATATTTTATTTTTTTTATCTCATTTGTTATTTTAACATGATACTACAATTAATAAATTTCTTGAAATGTATTAATAATTTTGTATTAAATAATTTTCTCTGTGTATATTTTTTGTCAAAATTTTACAAATCGTAATCAAAATGATTACTTTAAATATACAAAGACTAAAGTAGATATTTTAAATATTTTGTAAAACAAAAGTTGAATGTGGAGGAATCAGAGAATACCTAAACTAAAATAAAACAATATTAAAAGAATCACCCAAGTATTTATTTATTTATTTTTTTTTTTTTGACGGAGAATCACCCAAGTATTTAAACCTTCTTTTTATGTTTTTTTTTTTTGGGTGAGACATTCCTTGAAATTTTATTATAGTAAATTGTTTTTATTTCGTGTTTGTTTTTTCTATTCAAAACGTTTTAGAATTAGAAGATCCTTTTTCCTATTCTTTTTACCTCGTTCAAATAAAAACTTGAATTTAGTTAAGTCATTTTGGTTTCAATTTTTTGTTATTGCATTTTAACAAACATTTTATGTTTTTGAAAATTAGTTTTTCGACTACGATTTTTAAAATGATTTTGAAAATAAATTTATAAATAAAAATTGAAATTACTGTAGTGGAGAACTATAATTTGAAACTTTAAAACTATTTATTAAAAATTCGGTTTTACATACGTTAATGTAGAAATTTGGATCAGTATTCGGGTGATGAGAGTTTTGATAAACACTTGCATACAAGAGAAAATTGCACACCAGTGTGATGCTAAATCTATGATACTTGGATGCTTAAGTCAACAAAAAGATCAGTTGAAGAATAACAAAAGTGGAGTTGTGGGAGTGTACTTCGTGTCTCAGTTTGACACTACTTCAGTCTAAATACTAATTTAAGCATTGGAGTGTGTTGGACGCAATGCCATATCGGTACAATTAATATTTGTTAATGCATATTTTTTTAGTGCAACAATTGAGGGTGTAGGGATTCAAACTCATGACATCTTGATCAAGGATAAATGTCAATTACCACTAACCTACGTTCATATTGGCTGTTAATGCATAAATTTGACTTAGAAGAGAATGTGTCCAGTGAGCTAAAATTTGTTCATATTCCTAGTTACTTGATTAGGCAAGCTGTTTTATTGGCCAAATGTGTTATTTCTGATCGTTTTTATGTCATTTGAGACAATTGTTTTCCTTTGTGGATTGTGATGATGATGTGTGGTCACCATTCTTCTAATGTAACCTTTATAGTGGTCTTATTTCTATCTGATGCAATGTTTCTTTGTTTCAAAAGAAAAAAAAAATCGTAACACTCTTCAAGAATAATTAAGGAATTCGACACAGACCTACAAAAAAGAAAAATTACACATCGAGTGTGGTGCTAGCCACACAAACTCAGATACTTAAATTAGAACCATATTTGTATGAAGGGTAGTGTGAGTTAGGGTTTCATAATTGTACTTTGATTCTCCTTCTCAATTTAAATTTATATTAATTTTTAATTTATTAAATAGACACTAATTAATGAAATGTTAAATTATGAGATTGGTGTTGTGTCTATGTTTAGTCCATATAATTAGTTGATGAAAAGAGGCAACTTTGCTCTGTTTATGCGAATTTTGACCACTCAAAAGTGCACGTGCGAACTAATTCAGCTATTTATTGAAAATATACTAAGTAATCTTAAAGAATATATAATAAATATTAATAAACATAATGTAGCTAGAAATAGGAATACAAATAGGAATACAAAAATCAAGCTGGAGCGCAGTGAACAAATATGGTGTATTTTTGTTATACTGAAAGCTGGAACAATAAGTACAAAAATATAAAACATTTAAGGTACACAATTCATAGAAATTCAGACATATACTGTTTGCTGCTCTCTCTCTCCTTCACCCTCCGCCACCCATTGTCTCGCCTACAACCATCTTTGTCACTTGCCGTGTTGCCCCGCCATTGTCTCCAAGATCTGTCTCCCTTGATTTCTTTCTCTCTCGCTCAATTTCTATCACCCTCGCTTGATTTCAGTCTCTCTTGCTCGATACCTTCGGTTCCTCTCTCTTCCTTCGTTGACTCGACTCCGTTCACCTCCCTCGCTCGATTTCACAGACGTACACATAAACACATATACGTATGTATTCAATTAAGTTTATATAGTCAAGGAGAGGAGAGACAATGTAAAAAAAAAAAGGTTAGAATCTATAAGAGATAATGAAAGTTAGAATATTTTAATTTTAAAAATAATAACTAAATAGAAAAGGTAAATAGGTCAAAATTAAACCTGCAAAAACTGTTAAAAAATACAAATAAACATTTTTCATTATCAAGAACTATTTAGCCATTTTTAAGATCGGACGAGAAATAGGGATACCAATTATAAATTCTCTAAAAAACATGAGAGAGGTGATGTGCTCACCTGAAGAAATTAAAGAGAGAGAGGAGAAATAGAGAGAAATAGAGTGGAAAGTTGAATAGTGATACGAGGAGACTTTAGGAGGTAACAATCTTTTCTTTTACTTTATTTTAATAATGAGATTTACGAGGGTTGGTTGAGTTGTAAGAGTTTGGTTGTGTGTTAAAATGAGATTTATTTGAATAAAATAAATATTTAAGGAAAAAAAATATCATTACTCTTACCTGAGAAGACTTGAGGAAACATCTAATTTTCTTTTACTTTAAAATAAAATTCCCACAGAATATTGAAAGTTTGTCAAGTTTGTCCCCTAAAAAAGACATTGAAGTGAACATGTCTTGCCATTCCCAATAGAACATATCAAAGGCAATGATTGAGGGTGCAAAATTATTATTTGATGTCTATATTATTCCCACATGATTTGTCAAATTATGCATCCACGCTGCTTGTTTTGATACCCTTCCATACAGAGAGTCGCTTCAAAGTAGCTAAAAAGTTGTTTAAATATTGTGTTAGAAAAAAAAATCTAAATGTTCCAAATGTACTATAAGTACTTAAAATGTTACGATGACAATCAAATGACCTAAAACGTGCCTAAATATCCTTTTAACTCTCAAATTCAACCTAGAAAGCACTAAGGTGAAAACAAAGCTCATAACTATCCCCTTACACTACATGCTCACATAAAACCGTGCCTAAATGGCCTAAACGTGTCTAAGTGCCTAAGTGCTTAAGGTGCATATGTGCACCAAATTGCACTACAAACTTATCTAAAAGCGTGCCTAAGGAACCTAAAAGTGCCTTAAGTGTCATTTCAAATCTCAAACCAATCTAGAAAGTATCTAAAAGTTAACGTAAAGTACATTGCAACTCCTTTACACTACAAACTCATCTTAAAACGTGCCCAAGTAGCCTAAAAATGCCTAATTGTCATTTAGGCTCTCAAATCAATTTAGAAAGTGCATAGCATGAACATAAGTACATAACGCCCCCTTGGACTATAAACTCGCATAAAAATGTGCCTAACAAAGTCTGAAAGTGCCTAAGGTACATGTAAAGTAAGACAAGCACCCCCTTGCACTATTAACTCACAAAAAATGTGCTTAAGAGGCCTAAAAGTACTTAAGTGTCCTTTCGAATATTAAACGACTAACTGAGAAGGTGTCCAAATGAACCCAGAACACACAGACAACACCTAGAGCTCAACCTAGCTTAAATGGCTTCTTAAGGTGCCAAAATGAACTCAAAATATACAAATCAACTCAATAGAATATCCATAACAATATCCAGATAAGCCAACTCTCGATTAGTATGTATGGCTACTATTACGAGTGAAATTACCTTATCATATTCACACTAATTGAACTTAAGGAAGCGACATGGAGTCAAACCACCTGAGTCGAACCATCAAACCCAAGGAGACCTCATTTATAAATAAGATGAGAGATGTGGGATTCGAGGTATGCTCTCACAATTTTACTTGTACTATTTTCATCAAAACTCTTCGCTAACTTTAGCATTAAAGTGGGTTGGGCTTAGTACCACACTGGTATGCAAATTTATTGTGGTGGTCATTAGAGCTATCAACACTGAAGACTAGAACCAAATTCCTGCATCAACAAATTACAGAATAGCCATACAGTTCCAAGTAACTCACCCCAACCGATTTCTAAATCCAATTATGATACAAACAACCAAACACATAAAATATAATAAGTTTCAATACGATTTTATAACATTAACTAAATCATACCTACATAGTTGAAGGGATCATCTTGTGTACAATTACCATTGTACGATCAAAATAAATCTACTTAAAAAAGATGGACAAACTAATTAAGAGACATAAATTTAATGCAAGAACACAATTTAAATTCATAATCATTACACCAGAGCAAATTAATTAGTAAACAGGTTGAAAGAAAAAAAAATCAATAATTCTCAAACATATGAGAGATACCAAAAAAGAAAGAAAATGTTATACAAAAACATGAGCAGGTGGAGATTTAAACCCACAACATTTTGGTCAGAGATTCAAGCCCACTATAATTTTAAATTCCTTCGACCGAAGTCACTTTTGCTGACTTAATTGAATTTCATCACACACATTGATGATGAAATTCAAATTTCGTCAGTAAAACTTCTATCGACAATATATGAATTTCTTTTAGTAGAAGTAATTTTGATCCATAAAATTTTATTTTGTCACTGGTAATGATGATAAAATTTAAATTTTGTCACCATTAGTCACTTTTACCACAATTTTATCAATGAAATCATTTAATAGGATTGAGTTACATCAAATAATTATGGAAACATTTAACTTTATTCTAAAATGCAACCCTATATTTTTCTTCTTGAGAATATTAACTCACTAATACAAGGATGCAGAGATTAATCTATATAAAAAAAATAGATGCTTTAATCTCTATACTATATTTAAGATGGATTTATTTATTTATTATTATATTTGAGCAATAATCGGACAAAGAAAGAAGTTAGGAGATGGAATCCACAAATTAACTACCCTTCACCAGAGAAGGGAAAAGTGGTTGGATTTTTTCCCCCATCAATCCATAAAAGGACAATCTTTATCATAATATTTAATTATCGTATTTTTAAAATTAGGCATCTTCAAATTTGTCTTTTTAAAATGTTGTTTTTCCATATAGGTCAATGAAAATAATCATTTTGACTCCAAATAAATGAAAGGACGAGTTAAAAAAAATTTATATATGACACAATATTTATGAAAAATAGGAAAAGTCCAAAAAGACCCTCAAATGAAGTAGTTGGTCCATCATCCATCGTTTGATAGAGCTTTGCCCTCCGAAAAAGAGACTACATGCATAGCTCACCCACCATGCGTATATATTTTCCCATAACCATATAATTAAAAATATCTAATTTTCCTTTTCAATTTTTAAAGCAAAAAATTATAGTCTAATTAAATTATAAGAATTTAATAATATTCCATATTCCATATTCATTTCATTAATTTTCTTTTTCTAACTTATAAAGAAAAAGGAAAAGAAAAAAGATGTCTTTTTTAAGAATCAAAAGAGGTTGGAATGTCTCTTTATTTAGATTTTAGATACGTTTGTTTCAAGGAATATTTGATATACATTTTGGCTTAAACTTCAAACATGAAAAATCCCAACTTCTTCCAATTTTAGACAACAAGAGAAAAACAGCTTTAAAGGTTTTTTTTTTTCCTTTCCATTTCAAAGACAACTATATTATAACTTTGGTTTGTCCTTACAGTCCCGACTTTTGTTCATTTTAAGCCATGTACTTTCAAAACGTCTGTTTTATGGTCCCTTGCTTTCAGTTTTTGTTGATTTTAGTTCCTGTCTATTCGCTTTTATTCTCATCTCATTCTTTTGATCATAATTTTAATTTTAACATGACAATTCGTTCACTAAATTTCCTTGAAATGCAATTGTAAACTTGTATTAAATAATTTCCATTGTGTCTAAAAATTGTATTAGAATTTTACAAATAGGGACCAAATTGGTGACTTTTTAAAAATATTGGGACAAAAACAGACCTTGTGAAAGTACGAGAACTGGGTAATTTTTCTGGTCTAACTGTTACCATTTGTGGTTATGGAGATCTCCCATCTTCTGTACCGTAAGTGACTTTTAAAAAAACCTATTTATTAAGGTTTTAAAGATTGATTAAATTTCCAAAAACGTGTTTTAGAATATAAAATGATAATAAATATATTGATATAAAAGTTAAAACAAAAATAAAAAAGTAAAAGACAGCAAAAGTGGTATTAAAGTAAGCCACAAAATGCATACACAATTTTAAAAAGATACTTGGCCTCCCATCTTTTGTACTTTTACACCATAAATGTGATTAAATGGGAAGCTTCAGCTTTTTGACCAAAAAATTTCTGAGTTTTGGTTTGCTAGGAGAGTGTCGGCAAACATATATATATATATATATATATATATATATATATGCAAAACCTATTAATTATATGCATATATTCTAACAAATTACAAATTTTTTATTATAGATATGTATCAATTACTGTTGAACTGTACTCGTTTTTAACCGTTAGTTCAAGGAAATAAGTATTTGATGGAAAAAACTCAATTTACTAATTAAGAAGAAAGAAAGAATAGATTCTCTCTCGCGATTATTGTTTTTTTGAGTAGTTTACAATTATTGAGTAATAGAAAAAGGCAAATATAGTGGTATATAATATTAGAAAAATGAGAGTATATATAATGTAGTGTTAGTATAATGTCATATTCAGAAAAGGGCATTATCATAGGAGGGTGGGAAGGGGTCTAGTGTCTTTATTGTGCAAATTGTTTTCCTTTTGGAAATTGAAAATACAAAACCAATTAATTGCATTTTTGTCCTCTTATATATGTATATTTTGTATTCAATCACTCAGCAAAGCTTTTTCCATGTATTGATGTGATTTTCAACTCACTTTCACCATCTAACTTTAAGCTACGATTGCTTTCTATCAAGCCAACTCATATCGTTAATATGCTAACAGGTAGACATCAAGTCTATTATCTATTTAAATTCGAACTTGTTATAGAGCAAGTTTTTGTTATTTATATAAATTGATAATCTATGCTCATTTTATTTATTATTATTATTTTGAGTACCCTCATTTTAGTTTGAAATAATATAAGAGCCGTGAGGATGAATGAGTCGGATAATACTTTGAACTCAAATTTTTATTTATTTACTATATAACTAAACACATTTAAAAAAAACAAAACAGAAAAAGGGAAAATGCTTTTGATTGGTTACAAATGATCTATTTGTGGATGGAAGGTTTGATCAAGTTTTGCAAGAGTGGGCAACTTGGAAATATAGAACGGAAAAGAAATATAAATTTCATTTTAAGTATAAGGTGGTAAGATTTGAGGTTCCGAACTCTAACAAAATGGTTAAGATTTTAATTAGATGAGCTAGTTTAAGTTCGTAGTTGAATTTGCAATTGAATAAATTTTATAGGTTTGTGATTAAAGAATTATATAACGATGTGTAAGAAATGAAAATTTTGAAACGTAATGTTGGGTTTGTAAGGTGATTGCAAACAAAATTCCACATTGACTACGGAACGAAATGATCATGAGTATGATAGGACAATTATCTTCTAAGGCCTTTTAGGTGAAACCAAAAACAAAGTCGTAAGGGTTATGCCCAAAACGGACAATATCATATCATTGTAGAGATACTCGAGGTACAAGAGGTACCGTTGTCCTTAACAAGTGGTATTAGAGTTCTAAGAAAATTAGCCGATCGAAATAATACCCCAAATAGTCTCAAAGATTGATGGCTTCATCTTCCACTCTACACTTGTTGAACTAAATTATGAATAGTTAATTAAGAATATATATATATATTTTGGGTATAGTCTAAATACCTTAGTATATTTTATTTTGTTTAGAGGTGTTACTATGACCATCAAGTTTTGTCTATTAAAAATTAGAATTTTCAATAATATGGAGTCACACATATCATTATCATTATTTAATGTGTTTTTAATTTTAATTATATCGAAGGGAGTTAGTGATCTAATTATATGTAAGTTCTATATAGGAAAGTAATTATAAATTGACCATAAATAAATATTGTAAATTAATTTATAATTTGATGGGGGCTAAATTAGAAATAAGAAAACAACCTTGTAACTGATCACTTTTTCTTTTTATCACAGTCGGAGGGATCTATCCAAACTTTAAAAATCAAATCCCATCGCTAAACTTTCAATTATAGATTAGGTACGCTTATGCTTTTTTGAAATTTGAGTGTCAATTTCATTATGATTCAATCAACTAATATATTAGTACTCTTACGGTCTCATTTAGTTACAAGGAATCCGAATAGGATGAAGGAATCAGAATAAAAATCAATCAGAAGGAAGTCAATTGGAATAAGATGTTATTCTTTTATATTGTTTATTGTAAATTTAATGGAATTAGAATTATAAATACTTTGATGTTGTTTACTACAACTGTCTAAAATTGGAATAGGAATCAATTATATAACAATTATTATTATACCTCTTTTTTTATTTCAAATTAATACATTATTGGGTTAATCTTTTTTAATTAAAATAATAATAAATATTAATTTATTTTATTGATAGTACCTATCTATTATTATAACAATTTATTTAATATTAACAAATAATAAAATAAATTACATCAACTGTAATACTTTTTTTATTAGAACAACGGTCAATTAATATATTATTAAATTTTATTGCTCTAATATTTAATAATAATGAATTTTATTTTAACAATTTATTTTTATTAATTAATAATTAAAAAAAAGTTCTCCGAAGGGATAGTGCGGTTGACAAGAACTTAGGGCCTCCTAGTCATACTAACTTAGAGTTCGAAACTTCTGATGTGCTTAATACCAGGACCCTTAGGGACCGTTTGTTTCGAGGAAATATAATATTCACGTTGGATGGACATTTGGATTCCCACGTTTGTTTTGCGAGAATGTAAGATATCCGAGAATCTTGAGATGCCTGGGTATCTTACGATGCTCATACGGGAGGCATCTTACGAGTTTTTAGATGCCCTTTTGAAACACGGGTTTCCAAGATTCACATGTTGAGCAGATCCACTTTTTACATTTTTACCCTTTATTTTTTTCTCCATATATTTTCTTTCACAAATATTTTTTATTTTTCCTAAAAAATTCTTTATTTAAAATTTTTAAATTTATAATTAAAAAACAAATTAATGTATCCATGGTCTAATAAACAACATTATGTTATTAAGTATATTTGTACATTAGATTTACATATAAAATAAATTGTAATTAAATTATATAATATAACCATTTATTTTTAGCATTTTTGAAGGAATTACATTATTAATAATATTTATTATCATAAATATATAATTTTAAAACAACATTTTTTTATGACCAATATACCTGTGATATTTTTCCTCTTAAAAAGGTACAAGAATATTTATACTAAAAATATTGAGGTGTACCCGACTGAGAATATTTATTGCAATCCAATATTATTCGAAATATTTACTAGCTAATTTTTCTTTTTAGGATAGATAAATTTCACCCAAGATAGAATAATTATATGATTGTCTTTTTGAAAAACTATTAAAGTTGAAAATGAAGTATATATTAAATTAATATGAATTAATTTGTTCTACAAAATAACATATAAAAAAAATTAATTAATTAATTAAAAGAAATCTATTATATTAAATGAATTTATAAATTATATAAATATTTGAAAGAACATTTTTTGGAACATTCTATCAATTTAACGCATTCACAATATTAAATCCTATAAAACAAATGTGACTATCGAAATATTTTTGGATATCCTTATAAATTGTCCTACAAAACAAACGTGGTTTTCTAAAGATGTCGGAAATCTAAAATTTTGAACATCTGAAATTCTAGGCATTTATAGATGTCGGACATCTACATCCCAAAAAACAAACGATCCCTTAATGTCTCTAAGGTTAGGGCCTTGAGGCGGGCGCATGTGCTATTGGATATAGGGGAGCAAAACTCCGACTCCCAACTATAAAAAGAATTAATAACAACAAAGTTAAACTAAATGATTGAAAAATTATTACTAGTATAACTAAGAAAAATATTAAAATTGTGCAACAATTAATTAAAAACTTATAGGTCATGAGAGAGGGAAGAATAAAAGATGTAAAATTATTATTATAAAAGTGTGCCGACCCACAAAATAGATTTTTGGATACTTTTTGGGGGAGCAATTAGAGTGGGTCCCACCAATTCATTAATATAATTTAGTAAATGAGAATGAAAATTTTGAATCTTATGTCCTTTGAATGGAGAGGGTCCTAGATAAATTCATACTATTTTAAAAAATATATTGAGATTCAAGGTAAAAAGAAACATTTAATTAAAAAATAAAAAACATTTTTTTAGTACAATAAATGTGGGAATGATATCTTGAATTATCGAATTCTAAGAAATGAGCAATATATCTTAAAGGCTCATGTTGACAAAAAAAAAAATAAAAAATAGAAAACATTTTGGCTAAAAAATACATTTGATTATTGTACGTTTGCATATTCTATTTTTCAAATATAGATCCAACAGTGATCACTAATGATTAGGATCATGAATATTTTCAAATATAGATGCAACAGTGATCTTTAGGGGCAATGATCACAATGAAACTCCCCAATTTGAAGAGGTTGCCACAATATGGTTGACAGTTTTACACCATTAGATTATACGATAGAGAAACCGCAAAAGTACATCAAATCTATATTCAGTAGTTATTAGGTGCTGAAAGATTTTCAAATATAAACCTAACGATTATTAGGGGCAGCCACAACAACGTGGCGAGGTGGATCGTCTTGGTGGGTCAGTTGAGATTTCAAACTCCTTGTACCTCATGTAAACAAAACCAAACATAATGGTGGGGAAATTACAAGGCAAGCAAAGTGAATAACAGAAAATGGGGTAGGGTTTAGGTTTAGGTTATGTCAACATGTGATCCAATCAGTGTCAATGAATTCCATCCAAACAAAACCTTATCTCCAAACACTAAAACAGAGTTTAGGGTATGGCCCAATAATCCCTTTGTTGGGGCATAGCATTTGGGAGAAGCCATTGGTTTTTTAGACTTTTCACCACACACCATGTGCCTAGTGCCTACCTCTCAAACTTCTTCATTCCATTTTAGCATACAAAAGCTGACCCTCTTTGGTCTTTGGTTTTGTCCCAACAATGATTACAAGATCCTAAATATGAGCAAAACAAAGAGAAGTTATAAAAGAGCATTTGGAGATTACATATATGATTTGTAAAGGCTTACCTAGGGTGAGTGAGTTTATTGGATCATCTTGTCTTTTTTGCAGTCTCTATGGACTCGTTCGTAACGTTTTCGTTTCTTGTTTCGTGTTTTTGATTTTATTAGAAATTTAAGCAACTATCTATGGACTGGTTTGATGATGTTTCCATTTCTTATTTCTATTTCTTCTTTTTTAATTGAGAAAAATAGAATTGCATCACCCCAATACCCATGAATTCAAAAATGATAAAACAAAATCTTTACTTATGTTGGAACAAATATGAGAGAAGAACAAGAAATAAGAGACTTGTTTTTCTTGTTTCTTAAATTTCTGTACAATTTTGAGATTTTTTCTAAAATTGAGAAAGAAAAAACATAAATAGTTTGTAAAAGATTTAGTTTTCTTAAAAAAAAAAAGAAAAGAAACAAAAATATTATCAAACAGCCCCTATATTTCTCGTTTCTCATTTTTTAGAAACATTCTATAAAATTGTATAAAAATTTTAGAAACAATAAAAAACAAGTTTCTTATTTCTTGTTCTTGTTATTGTTTCCAATTTGTTTCAAAACATAAATAAAAATATATTTTATCATTCATGAATCTATGGATGTTGACCATGCAATTCTAGTTTACTTTATTAAAAATGAGAAAACATAAACAAGAAATAGAAACGTTACCTGAACCCCTATAGTTTCTATGCTATGGTATATGGGAGAATGCTACACTACTAAATAAATTCCGATATTATTTAGGTGCACTTTCATACTCTCTCTTTACTTCTGCTACACTAAAAAATTGTACAGCCTCTTGCAAAATAAAGTTGAGAAAGTAGGTCTTTTAAAGATGTATTAATGTAAGCAAAAAAAAAAAAAAAAAAAGTTCAACGGTTCTTATTAGCAGCATTTGCATGACTGGATACAAATATATATAAACATAATGGAAAAATAACAAATTTAAAATGTGACAAAATTTACCCTTCGATTGATTAATCAAATGTGTCAAAGGAATAAAAAAACATATATTTTTGGTACGACATAATTGATAAAATTTAGACACAGACGACATTAGAGTTATTCTAATTTGTAAATTTTGGTAGAATTATTTAAGGGTGGATTTTGTGCATTAATTAATTGAGAAACTTGATTTTTATTAAATTAGTGAGATTTTGTAGATCTTTTTTAATTAATGAGTGAATTAACAAACATTTAATAGAAGGATATTTATCTAAATTTAGAGTTAGGAATTTAAATTTATTACAAGATAAAAGAAACAAAGTCAATAGGATGCATGAATTTAAATTCTTTACATGGGAACTAAATTGTATTCTTGTATATGGATTGTCTAATTGATAATAACCTCATAATAACCAACTTATCTACGGTGTTTCTTTTTTTAATACATGTAAGGATGGGAGATCGAACTCAAACTCTTAGTTGGAGACATACATCAATTATCACTCCGCTATTCTCGCTTTGGCTTATCTGCAAAATTTCTTAATAGCAAGTCAAAATTTCTTTTCATCCAAAATTTCTGTCATGCAGTACTGTGACCAGAGAATCCATTGCTATAAGATGCTAAACAACAAAAAGTGATTAAGAATTGCATTTTAAAATAATGGTTATAGAACTATTTTAAATAATAAAAAAAGGAAATTTTGTTATCTAAAATACATAAAGAGAACTTTAATATATTTTTCAAAGACTATAATTTCAAATTATTGGATTTTAGACTCCTATATAGTAAGATAATGCTAAAAATTTCACTTGCTAAGACGTCTATAAAGACGTCAATTCGAAGTATAAAATAGTTATCATTATCTCATTTAAAACTTTTAAAACAAATTAATCCAACTAAATCTGAGAATCACATAATGAAATTGTTACGAATCAATCATCTAACATGTTTATACCCAACAAACAAAAAACAAGTTCCACAACAAACATGTTTCATTTTAACTGTTAAGAACTGCAAAAAGAAGCAACGTTAATAAAGACTGTCTGTCAAATACGGATAATCAGAGGTGCCAAGTATTCTGATAGCTAACTTAAACCCCTAGTAACTAACACCATATCCTTAGAATAGATAGAACCATACAGAAATCACAGAACATTATCCTTACAGTACATGTTTAGCGGCAGTGCAGATGCTGATTATACATCTAGATATGGTCTGGAGCAAATTGAGAGCAACATCACTTCATTTTGTGGATCATCATTCCTCTGCTTGGGGGCTGCAGCACCATAAAACATGAGCGCCTAGAATCAAAATTATGGAACAAGAATCAGAATATAACAAAACAAACTCCAACAACAAACCTGTTATATCCCCGATGCTTTGGGCTCTGAGTCCCACCATAATTGGGGCTATCCCCAGGTTCTGCGGCTGTATTTAGCCGCTGCTCGTGACCATTGTCCGGGTTTGACCTCTCTCTATCACGAGGAGGACTATAGCTGGAGCCACGTCCATCAGTAGGGCTCCCCCTTTCTCTCCCGTAAGGACTGCGACTTCGGTTGTGGACTCGGTCATCGTTTGCTCTTTCCCTCTGATGAGGATGGGGACTATGGCTAGGGGGCCTAACATGGTCACTTGATCTCTCTCTCTCCCGTCTATAAGGACTATGATTGGGGCTACGACCACGGCCATAATCAGGAGAGCCCCTGTTTCTCTGATAAGGACTTGGGCTACGACGACTGCCATAATCAGGACTGGCCCTTTGTCTCCTGTATGGACTGCGGGTAATACCATTGCCGTAATCAGGGCTTCCTCGCTCTCTTCTATAGGGACTTGGGGATCGCCGCTTTCTGTCAGGAGATCTATCACGATTCCTATCAGGACTGTACCCATTTCTTTTCTCGTCATCATCTCGAACAGCATATTCCACCGAAATCACTCGATCCATCAATTTGCTATACACAATAACAATCATCAAATGGCATTACAATGACTAAACATGTAATCAGTGGCCTATAACAAGTGAAAATATCAATGTGATTTCCTTCACATGGTTTCAGTGCAAAGGAGAAAAGAAAAGTGGAAAGCAAAGGGGGATTAATCAAACTTCAATATGATAACTGCAGTACCAAAATAAAATGCAAATCAACGAAGGAAATTTGACCTCATGTTTGTAAGCTCCAATGCTCTAGTGGCATCCTCCTGCAATTCATACTGGACAAATGCGAAATTCCTTCGAATCCTTACACTCAATATCTTACCATAAGGATCGAAGTGCCTCTCCAAATCCCTCGTCCTAGTATGATATGGATCAAAGTTGATAATAAATAAAGTCTTTGAAGGCCTTGTATTAGTAGAGGATCTCCTTGAACCACCTCCACCTCCAACTCCACCACCACCACCACCTGGTCTTCTAATGCCACGCTCTTGCTATGGAGCAAAAGGATTATTGACGGAAAGAGTTTAAGGTATAGTAAATAAAATCAAATAAAAGTAGCACAAAGGAAAAGAATTCATTTGATGTTGTGCCATATGTATGTATGCATATTACTTTGGTCCACTCAACACGTAGTCTGCGGCCCTTTCGGCCAAATTCTCTCCGGTCTAGTGCACGGATAGCATCCTCAGCATCTCTCTCATCCTCCATGTAGATAAAAGCAAAACCTGAGAACCAATCAAACAAGTAATTCTAAATAAACTAATTATGGCACCTGTGGGACACCAACAAATGATAAAGATGGGGATTTTCCCACCAAATAATTCCTCGAAATGCAATATTAATTTTCTCTCTAACGAATATTCAACAAACCACAAAACATCTTACCATAAGAAAGAAATTTTCGCAACCACCGTGAAATCTGTAAACTAAGTTACGAGTGAATTTAGCAACAGACCTTGTGCCATGAACTAAGTGGTGTCAATGAGCAATAATCCAAAACAGGATGTCACATGGTAGGTCTACAAATAGAGAGTGCCTTCTCCATCTATTCTGCAGCCTCAGTTGAGGTCGACAATGTTTCAAGCATGAAACAATGTCTGAAATTGTAGGCATGCAAAAGTCATGAGGAATGGAAAGCAAAGTG
>NW_019104490.1:4293403-4310635 GCF_001995035.1 Momordica charantia
GTCGCCTGGTCGTGCCGCCGCAGTAGCCGGTATCGGAGAGGGAAGGGAACTGCAGAGAGAGAGTTGCGTACCGGGGGGAGGGCTGCGGCTAGGGGAAAAATAGCTGCTTTTAGGGTTTTTCTTTTTTTCTAACCCTAATTTTAATTTACGGGATAACTTTTTTAGTCATTTATTTGAGTTCAACTATTTACGGGATAATTTTAAAAGGACTGTTTGCTTTCCAAATTTAGGGACTTTTTTTTTTTTAATATTCCTATAAATAAAGTTAATTATTAAAATATTACGGACTCTAAACTAATTTTAAAAATAATGTTTATGTAGGCTAATCATCAAATCGTATATTTTTTTAAGAAATTGTAGTAAACGACCTAAATTTGACTGCGTAGATTTATTGAAAAACTTGTTATTCTAACCTTTTGTCAATATCAATTGCCTATGAAATTACGTACATGGAGTGAGCGAGATACCGATATAGCACAATGGGATGTGCAATAGAATTCCACGTGGCCTAAATTTTAGCAATTGAATTTTAATTGTTGCTTGAAGTCTACTGCCCAATCCGACACCAAATTGGTGTTTATTGCTTCATACTACGTTCCCAACCCTGGAAACTGGATGATATGGTTGGTTTTCTAACAAGATTGAAGGTAAAAAATGAAGTGGTTGATAAACATGGTAAGAACAGGAAAATGATTTATGGTCGTCTATGCCGCTTCTCTTCAAGAGACGATACACAAATCCTTAAATACTTGAGCTTTACTATAACATAATACATGTAATTTAATTTCTCTTCCAAACTATCAGTCTAGTCCATTTGCTTTTCTAAAGGGTCAATTGAATTGGAACATCAATACTGAATTTAGAATCAGTATTTTTAGGAGCACGATTACTTAAATGATTCCAAAAAAAATTCTAATTATAATTTTCAAAATTACTTTTAATAACCTATCTGACCAGACTCAAAATTAATTTTGAAAAATACTTTTAATGTGTTAAACACACACACATTTTACCCTTCTAAAAGTCATTTCAAATTCACTCCTCCTCTAAAGTAGAGGCAAACTAAGGTTCCTAGGCAAAACCAACCCGACCTATTTATACCCCTAAATAAAACAAGTTCCACAACATTAACTGTCAAAAACTAGGAAAGCATAAAGAAACAAAGTTAAGACTATCGAATATGTATCATCAGAGGTGCTAAATATTATGATTGCTAACTTAAATTTGGTAACAGCATGTCCTTAGAATCGCTAGAACCCGAACCATAAGTGTATTTGGAAATCATAAAACGGTATCCTTAAAATACATGTTTAGGCCGCTGATACTGATTATACAGCTAACATAGTCGGGAGCAAATTGAGAGCAACATTCACTTCACTTCACTTTCTGGATCATCATTCCTCTGCTTGGGGTGAACGGCTGCAGCATCATAAAACATGAGCGCCTAGGATCAAAATTATGGAACAAGAATCAATAATATAATAAAACAAACTCCAACAACAAACCTGTTATATCCCCGATGCGTTGGGCTCTGAGTCCCACCATAACTGGGGCTATCCCCAGGTTCTGCCACTGTATTTAGCCGCTGCTCGTGACCATTGTCAGGGTTTGACCTCTCTATATCACGAGGAGGACTATAGCTGGCACCACGTCCATCAGTAGGGCTCCCCCTTTCTCTCCCGTAAGGACTGCGACTTCGGTTGTGGACTCGGTCATCGTTTGCTCTTTCCCTCTGATGAGGAGGGGGGCTATGGCTAGGGGGCCTAACATGGTCACTTGATCTCTCTCTCTCCCGTCTATAAGGACTATGATTGGGGCTACGACCACGGCCATAATCAGGAGAGTCCCTGTTTCTCTGATAAGGACTTGGACTACGACGACTCCCATAATCAGGACTGGCCCTTTGTCTCCTGTATGGACTGCGGGTAATACCATTGCCGTAATCAGGGCTTCCTCGCTCTCTTCTATAGGGACTTGGGGATCGCCGCTTTCTATCAGGAGATCTATCACGATTCCTATCAGGACTGTACCCATTTCTTTTCTCGTCATCATCTCGAACAGCATATTCCACCGAAATCACTCGATCCATCAATTTGCTATACACAATAACAATCATCAAATGGCATTACAAATGGCTTAACATGTAATCAGTGGCCTATAACAAGTGAAAAATATCAATGTGATTTTCCTTCAGATGGTTGCAGTGCAGAGGAGAAAAGAAATGTGGAAAACGAAGGATTAATCAAACTCCAATATGATAACTGCAGTGCCCAAATAAAATGCAAATCAACGAAGGAATGTCACCTCATGTTTGTAAGCTCCAATGCTCTAGTGGCATCCTCCTGCAATTCATACTGGACGAATGCAAAATTCCGTCGAATCCTTACACTCAATATCTTACCATAAGGATCGAAGTGCCTCTCCAAATCCCTTGTCCTAGTATGATATGGGTCAAAGTTGATAACAAATAAAGTCTTTGAAGGTCTTGTATTAGTAGAGGATCTCCTCGAACCACCTCCACCTCCACCACCACCTGGTCTTCTAATGCCACGCTCTTGCTACGGAGCAAAAGAGTTATTGATGGAAACAGTTTAAGGTATAGTAAACAAAATCAAATAAAAGTACCACAAAGGAAAAGAATTCATTGGAAGTTGAGCCATATGTATGTATCTATATTACTTTGGTCCACTCAACACGTAGTCTGCGACCCTTTCGGCCAAATTCTCTCCGGTCGAGTGCACGGATAGCATCCTCAGCATCTCTCTCATCCTCCATGTATATAAAAGCAAAACCTGTAAACCAATCAAACAAGTAAAACTGAATAAACTATTCAGGCATCTGTGATACACCAACGATGGTAAAGATGAGAATTGTCCCACCAAAGAATTCCTCAAAATGCCATGTCAATTCTCTCTAACAAATATTCAACAAACCACAAAAAATCTTACCATAAGAAAGAAATTTTCGCAACCATCGTGAAATCTGTAAACTAAGTTACCAGTGAATTTAGCAACAGACCTTGTGTCATGAACTAAGTGGTGTCAAGGAGCAATAATCCAAAACAGGATGTCACATGGTAGGTCTACAAATAGAGAGTGCCTTCTCCATCTATTCTGCAGCCTCAGTTGAGGTCGACAATGTTTCAAGCATGAAACAATGTCTGAAATTGTAGGCATGCAAAAGTCATGAGGAATGGAAAGCAAAGTGCCTGAGGAAAATGTAAGATGGTAGTGCCATTGAGGATCAGTATGAATCTTCTTGGAAACAAGACGAGGAAGCTCGTCACAGGCAGAAAACTCAATTCTGAATAGCCATCCTTATCCAAGAAGATGATTATGAATATGCGAAGAAAATCCTGCACCAAAGAAAATGCTGGCCAAGGCGGTTTAGGATTTAAAAAATACGCTCTTCTTTTCTCAACAATTTTTTGGAACCCCGACCAAAAACTCAACAAATGTTGCCATCTTTCATCTCCATATGCTGGATGATGCTAGATCATATTGTAGAGCACCAAATGCAAATGAGAACAGCCTCTACTTTAGGGGAATTTCCGACAGCAGAATTGCCTTGCGGACGTTGTATCCAACACTTGAATTAGCACCTCCGAGTTTGCTACATTTATATAAATTCTGACATGGCCCCTTTTAACAAGGCCTAAGTAATCCAAACAAAACTGAATACTAGTGGTTAAACCTATTGATCATTCATCCTATTTTATTATATATATATATATAGAATTTTTGTAGATAGTTAAACTAAGAAACTTCCAGTTCCAATGTATATGTTTCTTTAAAGTCCATTTCCAATATTTATAAGTTAAGTTATTTATCAACTGTAAACTGTCATCACAAAAATACTACCAACTTGGTCATATAATGTAGGAGCAAAGTTCATACATAACACGCATTAGCTTAATAATAATGGCCATCAGTAATACATCCATTAATTTTGACACGCGAGATAGCCTATGACGCAAAGTTTCTTGCTTGACTAATTGCGAGATTCATACAAATGGCCAAGTCTGAGTGGAGGAACATTTTTTCAGATCAGAAAAATAACATAGTATAATGTATAATAGGTACAAGAACTCATTGTAACATATACATGATTGTGCATAAATATCTATATTTTTTGTGACAATGTAGCAATGTCGAAGAGGATATCCGAGTCAAATGTACTAAAATACACATAAACTTTTCATTCAGTAAATTGGGTTGACCCTCAAGAGAGAACAAGTGATATACCATATTTTAGTCAAATCTACTTGGGAAAAAACTAAATACAATATGCAGCTTGAAGGCAACCAAGGCAAGAGCCTCTTTGGAGGTGGTTGACCAAGTGACAGTTGCAAATTATCTCGCACCACCTCACCCATTACCATAGGCAACTGATGTCTCCTTGAAAATATTTATCAAATTGTATAGATTGTTTGAAAAATTCTCTTTTTTTATTTTTAGTTTGTTCTAACGGTGGTTTGATTTTCATAATTGAAGTTGTTCTGAGGGCTGTGAACACTTGATTGAACTTCAACATCTGCAAGCTGCTGATTACAGTGCTTAAAAACAATTTTCAGAAATGGCAAAACAACCGCCAAACAGCCTCTAAGTCTAAAGTTACCAGGAACAGATCTAGACCAAAACTGCTCAAAGCCATTCTTTACGAACCAGAACAAGGCACATTAGTAGTTCATCCTCTAGTAAACCAATATCCAAATGAATTCAGGAATCAAGACACAAACAGATATGCTATGGCTAGAAGCTCACCAGATTTCATATCTACTCTATCMACTTTTCCATATCTACCAAAAAGTCTCTCTAGATCAGGCTGTCGAGCATCATACTCAAAGTTTCCACAAAAAATTGGCTTCATACTACCTGAACAGAAGTAGAGAAAAAAATTTAACGTGTTTCTCTCATGATACAAGGATAACCAAAAAAAAATATACAAATGCAGCATCAGGGTTCATAAAACTTAATTTCCCCACATCAAGAAGGCAGTTATTTGAAACTAAACCCAAAGAGTAAAGAACATGTTTAAAAATCCACAACTATGCACTAACCCTCTGCAAACAAATCAGCAAGTCTGTGTCCATTCTTTTTTCATAAATTTTTTTTACAAAATAACATATCAGATAACGTATTTTTAAATACATATCACTTTTATATTATTTTTAAAAGTAATATATTGTGATTATTTAAATATTACGTGTAATATGTTATCATCAGTTCTTGTAAATCAAAAACTGTATTGCTGTGTTCGTTACACCTTTTAAAAAAAAAACTCAGCTTTAATTAAGATAGATGAAAGGAATACATGAGGGCATACATAAAGACAGCCAGAAGCCAAACTAAAAGACGGGGTCCGGTCCAATCAAGCTAGATCTGATCTAAAGAGTAATTATAAAAAACTTTGAACACATAAGCCTAAAGAGAGACATGATATCTAACAAGATCCCAAACCTCCTCCTAGAAACTCTCAACATCTCAATCCACAACCCCACAAAATAGCAAGAAAGCCTACCCAGTCTCCTATCTCGAATCTCCACCCTAACATGTCACCATCGAGGGAAAAAAAATCTACTCATGTGCCTACCTATTCTCCACCCTATTTAATAAAGCCCTCACCATTTATTAACTCGCTTGCAGAGAAGACCCTTTTACCCGAAGGCCACTTCCTTCACCTAGGTCCTTGCAAGTTGCACACTCCAAACCAGCATTGACATATCCACTTACATCACTTAGACCTTTGTTTCACTCCAATCCTACATTGAGAGACCCACTGCGGCCACTTAGCCCATCCCCTCAAACTAAACCAGCTCTTTCTAACCCATGTGGCTTACCCCACTGCTAACAGAGTGGTTGAGTCATTGCCAAACCCCTTCTCTTCCTGACCCTGTGCTAGTGAACAATGCAAGAAAACAAAAAGCAATCACCATTGACTCTAAAAGAACCTTCTTCACAAAAGGCACCCATCATTCTGCCACCATTGACGACCTTGAACCAAACATGAATGACATTATCTAGCCCTTACCCATACACTGAGGAGTTGACTTCCCCAATCCTTACCCACAGCCTCCAGTGATTAATCAGCTTTACTAATTATAGGTCCTAAATACCCTGGATTCCCTCCAAATACCCAAGCAAGAACTTCCCCGAATGAGTGGTCATTTCTTAAATGTGGAACAGCCCCTGTTCCCATTATTTCCCATATTTGCCTCATCATGGGCAAATGGGTACACAGACAGGAACGACCCACTCCTCCCCATATCTCCACATGGCCTCTCCTTGGCTTTATACCAATGGCCTATGCATCATGCCCATCTACAATCAAATGAAGAAGAATAAGCCTTCCAAGAAACAAAACTTTGACCATAGGGAAATGAATAGTTTGCAATATTCCATAAATTATGACAAAACAGTCTCATCCTTACAGGTTAAAGGGTCGCTGATTACTATGTCCTCATCAAAGACCACATCCTCGAATATAATCCAAGTTTTTTTATTCTCCAAGAGATGTAGTCTAATACTGTTGATAAATATTAGGAGACAAGAACAATGATTGGGCTTCTCTTGATGCCCAAGGATCCTCTAGAGGCATTATTATCCTTGGAATGATTCCCCCACAGGTGTGTTCTCTCTATCCCTTAATGTCTCTTTGATAAATATGGGCTTCTCTTGATGTCTCTTTGATTGCTTGTTAGAGCTTCTGGCTCTCAAGCATAAACAGTCTCCATAAAGCATAGTTTAGATCCCAATTTTGGCAAGAGCTATCTGATCTTTCTTATTTGTGTGGTGAAAACTGGATTCTTGGCAGATATTATAAATTTTGCATATGGTCTTCTGAAAAGTCTAATGGAAACCTCCCACTCAAAGTATGAAACGTTTCAATATATTCATTGAACAAGTGGCATTGATGGACTTCCCTCTGGCTCTCCTTAACAATAGATTCACATTGTCCAAATCGAGGGAGAAGGTGTTGTGACTGAATTTCATTAGAGCATTTATTTGGTCTACATGGATTGAGCAAAACAGTCACATCTTCAACCATAGAGAGCAACCATATGACATGCTCATGCAATGTATATCTTTATTGGCTCTCTCTTGGTGCAAAAATGCCTCTAACTTTCAAAATTATAGTTCATCTTCCTTTCGGTCCAATTGGAAGTGCTTTTCATAGCTTCCCTCAAGGGTTTCTTCCCTATCTTTTGTATTAATATTTCATACCATCACTAAGATGTTTCTAAAAAAAATTGAGTTTCTAAAAAATTTAAGGAAAACAGCATAAATGCAACAACCGAGTTCATGAAACCTAATTTCACCACATCAAAAAGATAGTTATTTGAAACTAATTCTAAGAGTGAAGAACATATCTAAAAATCTATAACAAATATGCACTTACCCTTTGCAAAAAAGTCAGCGAGTCTGTCCCATTTTTTTCCTTGAAAAAAATTACTTTTTACAAAGTAACATAAAAAATAATGTATTTCAAGAGCAAAATACATTTTTTGGTCCCTAGGGTTTGAGGTAGATGTCTTTTTGGGCCCTAGAATTTCAAAAGGGACACTTAGTCCCCAAGGTTTGTAAAACTGTTCTAAATGGTCCCTAAGATGCTTTGACCATTCATGGACTAATGTTAATGGACTAATGTTAAGATGATGCGGTAGTTAAGTTGTTGACTGTACAGAAGCATGGATACAGACACGAGACACAGATACCACACAACACGGATATGGACACGACGACACGTTATTTTCTAAAAATCTACGTTTATGAAAGTATACAATTTTTTTTTAAGTATATATCATTTTCATACCAAGAAAATTCAAAGTCGATAAGTTAGCACATTTAAAAAATGAGTGATGTATTTTGCTCTCAAATTTTATTATTTTGTGCTATATTACTATTTATGTCTATTTCTTATGCTTAAGAAGTGTTTGATACGTGACTATCTTTTTAAGTATATATCATTTTTATAACAAGTGTTGAATCCATATTCACTATGTACAACTAGTATGTGACACAAATCTATTGAGCTAACAAGTGTCCGATAAGTGTCCAATAAGTGTCCAATAAGTGTTGGAGTGGCCGACACGGACATATTGCCCAAGAGTCCATATTTCTTAGATTGCTGACTTGACAAAATATATAATTTAATAATATTTTTATTGTTATTGGATTTTTTATCTTCTTCCCTCTTCTCCTTCCTCTCTCCTTCTCCTCCTCCTCCCTTTCTCCATTGTTGCCACTCAAGATCTCCTTGCTGCTGTCTGCCGTCTCCTCGTTTTACATTACGAGGAACCACTCTTTCTAGATCTAGAAGAGGAAGTAAGCAGCGACCCGTTCAAAGAGGGTTTTTTACTAAGTCCTTCATTCTCTACACAAAAACACTACCTAACTAAGTTTAACATCAGGCTATCAGTACACTTCATAAATGAACATTATGAACTTCAAGTTTTGTCAAACAATCATGATCTTTTCAGCTTAACTCAAATATGTATTACGGAAGTAGCCCTTTTCTTAAAAATATAACTCTAACTACAGTCATGTCCTTCACTAAGCTCAGCAGAAGCCCGTACGACTGCCATTTACATATCTTAAAAGGCATATCTTATTATTTTCATCCAACAACAAGAATTATTTATCCCCATACAGTTCTAGTACACACACAATAAGCAACAAGAAGCTGAACAACCAGAACAAGATACTTGCCCCCATGTAAAAGTATAACAAATATAGTGGTTTTTGTAGCATAAAAAAGAACAATAAAATTACAGCAAATTTTTCTGTGAATAACTTAAGAATAAAAAAACGAAAGTTCCACTCATACAAAATACATTGGACATTGACATAAAATATACCAAAAGTGCAAGGGGAGCAACCCAAAACTGCAAAAAGCAAGCAAACTTAAAAGGAAAATGCCAATAATTAGAATACGAAAAATCTTTTTGAGATCTTGTAGAAGAATACTATATCAAGTTTACTTAATTGTAACTATTCATTCTCAAGAGAACTTTATACACCAAAGAATTCTTCACTTCAGCCACATACGCATATAGAATGAAATTCACTTGTCATTTTTTATACTTTTTCTGTTCTACTTGTCTCCATCTCTAATTATAGATTAGGAACTTAAGTTAACCCTTACCCTCCTCACTTTTTAACTTTCATAGTCAAGTTCGATTAGTTGGAACTATTAAATGGCCTTTACTCAAGAATACTCCACCTAGCAAGCATGCTTAAAGTCTACTTCTAACAAAAAAAATTATAATTCTGTACTGGGGTAAGTAAATGATGGAGAATCAGTTAACTAATTCATTGATAGGGAAAAAATTTAAATTCTCAGTAAATTACAGATAATTACACAAACCCAAATATATATATATAGCAGACGGGGAGAAACAGTGAAGATTAGGGCCAAAGCATTACTAGTGGGTTTTTCTTTGAAATTGAGAGAAACAGGGCAAGGACAACCAAATTTAATGGTACAGTACAGGGAAGCTGACATAACTTACCCCTCAGGGCAAGGACAATCAAGTTCACTGATTTTCCAGAATTTCAATTTTTAAATTCTAAAATTCAAACGACTCAAAATTGTAAAGTCACTCGTCAAGCATCAGTACTAAATAAATGGCTAAAACAAGTATGAATGTCAACCTCGTGATTTAATTGCAGATCCGGAGACGAGAGCAACGAAAGTAGGGACGAAGGGTAGAATGAACAAAGTTATGACTTACCCGATCTTAGGGCAGAGAGGGCAAGATTGCGGGAGATTCGAGGGCAGCGACGGCGGCGGTATGAAGCGACTGAGGGGGAGTAATTCAGCAACGACCGGCGGCGGCGACGGTGGCAACAAGCGGCGGCGAGACTAGAGAGAACGACGAAAGAGATCTCCGTTCGTGGGTGTCACGGGGTTAAAAGATTTGTAGTTTTTCCTTCTTAAAACAAATACTTTCTTTTTATTTTCAAAAGTACCCCTATATCAAATCTTCTCTCAAAAAAGTTATTAATATTAGTTGACAACCACGTAGTTGTTAAGTTAATGGAAATAATTTTATTATTTTTTTTTTTTTTGAATCTGTGTCCGGGCCAACTTGCGCGCACCTTCTTCTTCTTCATTGATCACTTGAGCCATCTCATGATGGTTAAGTTAATGGAAATAATAATAAATTAGAAGAAAATAATGATGCAGTTGTTTGAATATATGATTACCCACTCTAATATCATCAATAAACTACCTCTCGGTCCAAAAACTTAAGTTTATGGTTGGATAAATTTAATTAATATATAGATATACGTGTTATTGAGAGTTGAGACTAATTTTCGTTATTTACATTTTATAAACAAATACTTAAAACTCTAAGTTCAGTTACTCGTTATTACAATCCAATTTTAATTTCAATCGTTACTGCATTGGTACTTACTTTATTTTTGAACTTTGTAAGAACTTGTGATCAAAGGATACAAAGGTATAATAATCTTTCTATCAAAGGATACAAAGGCTCAAACATTGATCATTTTGATCAATAGGACTTTAGGTGTCTCACTAACCATTGAAAGTCCAGTACCACAAATGAGTATTTAATTTTGAAACCTATTTGTCATTCATTTTTTTATCTTTCAATGCTGAATAATCCAGTGTTAAATAATAACATAAATGTAAAAAACTTGACACATACATAGTATCCTAATTAATGATTGATCATATTTTAAACTAATTCTTGAAATACGAATCCTATTACCCTCAAAGTTTATACTATGTCTTTTTTAGTCGGAAAAATAAATACATATTCTTTTGGACCTGGTATAATTATACTTGATTAATAAGAATCATTTCGAAAACATCACTACGTTCCAAGAGGCTTTAATGTTGACACCAAGATCCAAGTTCGAGCCATCATGCGTCTATTGAGTTAGGGTCGTAAAGTTTCCAACTGTAGCACTCAAAAGGGTTATAATGTTGGTTCCCAATTTCAATAGAATATGTTTCTCAAACACAAAACTTTGGCCATCATTTCTCTTGTGTGACCCAATATACCTTCTATTTACATAAGCATGAAGCACATGACCCTTTGTATTCACTCGCAATGATACATTTTAAAGAGAAGATGTCGTATTGGTTTCCACCTTCGTCATATACCACAAGTAGTCGTTCACATCAACACTCACATCAACAGTGGTGAGAAGGTTTGCCTTAAATGTACCTTTCCCTTGTAGAGTGTCTCTCATGGGCTTTGAAGTCCAAGTCCACGAAAGTTGTGCATTTTCCTTCTCATTTTGCTCCTTTAGAAACATAAATGTTTGAGAATTAACCTCTGGTGTTGTAAACTTCATTGTTGCAACCATGAAGAATCCTCACAGACCAAGCCAGCACAAAGTATTCTCAATCAACCTGCAAATCTATGGAGGTATCATTGCTATCATCAGTATTGCTCAAGAAACAGAACCTTTCCCCGTTGTTTGGTTAGAGAATTTTGTTAAAGTAAACGAGCTACTATAGGTTTTGTCTAATCGGTGCCATTGGTGAGAAGTTTCTCTCCCAATTTTATTGATGCATGGAGTTGTTTGGGATGCCCTCATTTGGGTTGATTCAAGTTTCCATATTCGTCAAGTGAGGCATTGTAATCATAAGACGTAGTGATGAATGGACCTCTCGATGTTCTTCCAAAGTTGGTGCCTCCATGATACATGTAATAGTTGTCGCCACTAGATTGAAAAAAATCTTATCATAGAAAATGTTACATCTTCTACTGTAAGGGTCTTTATCGCCCCATTTTTTGAATCATCCCACCCAATTTTCAGTAAACATTTTTGGGTTCCTAGGACTCTTAGGAGTAAATTTATCACAATAAAATCTGTTACATGTATTAATTATAGGTTATGAAGTATCACCCTCTGTTGGCACATAATCCATGGAATGCCAATATTGAGAGATTCGACCATTTGAGCGCACCAATTGATATATGTTTTTCCTCCATTTTCATACTCATTCTCAATTTCAGCTAAGATTATTGGTCTTCATTGTGATGCAAATAGGTTTGCTTGTTTACACATATTCAATATTTTTTCAGTGAAAGTTTGCATTTCATTCTTGTAGAGTTGATTATCCGTTCGTAGTTGGATTCCTAGCATGTTGTGCAACCACATTGAGAAGCCTCCATAGTTTCACTCAGCACACACATAAGGACCAATCCTCATGACAACATAAAGTTCAGCATCTTGGACAAGTTTGAAGAATTTGATGAAATCAGATTTCCAGAGAAATCATAATTTCGTCGTTGAGGCTCATGACGATCCCAAAATATATATGTCTCGATCGTATCAAGCCCACCATCTTTAACTTTTTGAATAAGATCGGACAACATTTATAAAGTGCTATGTGGATAATGAATTGAATCTGAAAAGATAATGTATCGTTCACATTAATAATTATAGCATTTGAATCATTGGAGACATTTGCTTCCATATAAAAAAAAATAAGCAACCCAAAGTTGCAATTAGAGGAAGAAAGAGAGCCATTGAAGCTTAAACATCTTTGAATCTACAAACTATATGTTTTATGTTTATTCTTTCGTCTAAATCAATGTGTTTAAATTCAAAAATAAATAAATAAATAAATAGAAAAATTTAATAATCAGTTGAGAGTCGTTCCAATCTAAATCTGTACGTTGGTTTGTTGATGGATTCCATACATAGAAAATATGTTAATGCATTTTCACTGGCACAACTTTATACATATAAATTGATTTTGCTAAATTTGGGGAATAGAATTGTATCTTGACAATAACTTTTTATCCAACTAAAAATATGTAGCCGATTAATATTATTATTTTAAAAAAATTCTCCAATATCCATAAAATTTAGTGGTTATAACTTGTCGTTATATCTACCGCAACATGAGCGGTAATTGACATATATTCCTTTCCTCGAAATCGGAATTTCGATCTCCGTATCTCTAAGTTGTTGTACTAAAAAAAATGTGAATGTCTGCCACTAAATTTGTAAAATAAAAATTATAACATCCACTTTATTTGATCAACATTGAAATATAAAGATCATAAACATGGGCATATAATATAAAACAATCTCAAACTTCGCAACAAGCTGCTTTGGCAATTAATGGAGTGAAAAATATGAAACTAAAAGAAATAATAAGTTGAAAAATAAATAAATTTTCTTATGACATAAAAAAGGGACAATATAATTGGATTGTTAGAAATTATTGTTATCAAACAGTATTATCTACCTTAAACATATGTCATACAGTCATTTGTAGCATCTTTTGTCCTTTCAATAATTAATTTAATCAAACTCATTGATCAGAATTATCATGTGAGATAAAATGATAATGATATTATAAGTTGAAATATGTGTTTTGAGCTACAGGGTGGTACCATGCAATTATCAAATACATCTCATTTGAATTTGTAAAATGGATATCATGTGAGTTTTTTTTTTCATTTTTTATATATTTAAAAAAAAAGTAATAAAGGTGCTAATTTAGGACCATTAATCACATGATAATAATATATTATCACTTTTAGCATATGAATAAATATCAATGTCATAGGGTTGAAATGGAAAAGAGAATGATATAATAATATTTATTAATGGGTAATATGACTGTCAAAGCGAGCATAACACAGAGGTAATTGACATATACCTCAAATCAAGAGATTCTGAGTTCAAAAAGATTATTATGACTATGTATGAGAGGTTGATTTAATAGTATTTGTTTGATCAAGTTGGCTGGTATAACGACATTCGAGCGAAGAGTTGATTTAATAGTATTTGTTTGATCAAAGGAAGAAAATGGTGTAATAAAAAAAAAAGCCATGGAACGAGGAGTTTACTATTAAAGCAACAACACAGCTAAAACTGAAAGTGGCAAATCCAAGCAAACATCGACGTGGGTTCTGTCAACTGTCAGTTATTTTTGCGCGTCAGACGATGGGATTGGATTAAAGGTACAATCAGTTGTCCTACTGAAACTGACTGCTCCCTCTTATTCTGACACGTGTCTTTTGACATTTTCTTTCCTTATGGACTCGRTCACAGTCCGAGTCTCACAGTTCCTTCCTTTCCTCGATGTGTCTCTTTTTCCTCTTTGAGGAGACACCTTTGAAAATACTGTTTTTGTTCTTATTTTTATATTACTTTTATTACCAAATATTCAAATTTGAAATTAAATTCATATTACAACACATGTAAGTTATTCGTAATTTGAATCCTAGTCTAAGGTGAAGATTGTGTTAATCTCAGGAGCAATCAGCAAAACACGATTTAACATCGTAGTCGTGTTGAATTTGCTTTCAAGGCAGTGAGTTCCACAATACAAGACTGTTCGTTTCCTGTTTTGTCTTCTTTTTCTTTCTAACAAAAAGTCCATATTTTTTCATCAAGGCATGGATTAAAGCATGAGATAGGCTAGCAACTTCAATGAGATCTTCTTTTTCTACAAATTTGATTGTTATAGTCCATATTTGATTTAGTAACCGTTATATGTTAAGGGTGTGTTTGAGAGTGATAGTAGAAAAAGTGTTTTTAAAAAATAAATTTAAATATAATTGATATTTTTTAAATCATCAGTGATGCCTTAAAAATGAATTTAAAGTGATTTTAAATTTTCCTAAAATCAACTTTGTAATTATTTGTCAAACATGATTAGTGAAGAGAGAAGTGATTATGACATGACAAAAATGATTTTGGCCAAAATCACTTCCAACGCACCTTGACCTTTTTTCTTTTTCACTTCTACGGTTTTTTGTGTAATATATTTTTGTATGTTAAAATATGTTATCGTAAGTAAGGCCAAATTTAAATAATCCTCGAGGCAATTTTATACTATGTGGCATATTTTTGTATGTTAAAATATGTTATCGTAAGTGTGGCCAAATTTAAATAATCCTCGAGGCAATTTTATACTATGTGGTTCTAATTAACGCACAAATGATCAAAAACCCAAATCTAGTTTTATTTAAAATTAATTTTATATAATTCTCTAGAATTTGAAATTAAAATACAAATTATTAGTATATAAAATACTGTTTCGCAAATCAAAATAGAATCTACATAGTACAACACGTTTTCTATTATCTAATTGTCTCTTTCTCTCTGATAATAAATTGATATCGTAATTAAGAAGACAATAATAAAAAATAATAAAAAACACACATATTTTTCATCTTATAAACGAAAAATAATAAGTGAGATATTGGACTTGGCCTACTTGAGGAAGCATCTACATATGCCTTATCATTCAAAAAGAAAAAGAAAACAACCCGGTATTCTTGATGAAAGGGTAAATAAATAATAATAAATAGGCTAAAATCAAGCCATATAAAAGCCCATATTCTTTTTTTTTTTTAAAGAATCCAAATATAATTTCATAACTCATTTAAATTCATAGCTTATTTGGATCAAATTTAAATTCTAAGACTAAGTTTAACAAACTCTAAGTATATATGGATTAACAATATTTTTTATAAAAAAATGCATAAAATTAAATGAATTTGGTTATTTTCTTTATTTACGTGACAAATAGTAGTTCGTATTCCTAGTATGTGAGCTCCCCAACCACCAAAATCCATCTAATAAAAGCTTTAGAAAATTTAATATCCAAATAAACAATTTTATGATAGTTATTAAAAAAATGG
This sequence comes from Momordica charantia, assembly GCF_001995035.1. The sequence goes on from NW_019104490.1 coordinate 4,309,056, forward strand.
TTGTAAAAATAAATAAAATTAGAAAAAAAAAAGGTGAGTTGAACGAAAATGACAGTTAGTTTAGTAGAGCAAAGAAATCAGGGTGGGGCCCATGATGACGTGGATAAATAAGGCACGTGGTCCACGCGTTTCCGCGGGAAAACGTGGGAAGAGACGGTCGCAACCAACTGTAACCGTGTTGCAAAAGAAAAAGGTACTGTGTGACGTCACATCCAAAAGATATTTATTTGTCTTGTTGTCCACATCAGCACCCTCGAACCTTCTCCAACCTTCCCTTTCCTTAATGCTCCATTTTTTTCCATTAATAATTCACTCTTTTCGCACTTTCTTAGATTCTTCCTCCTTCTATTTCAATCCTTTTCTTTTGGTACATGTAAACAAAAATAATTTTTAAGAATTTTTCATTTTTTTAAAGTAAAAAAGTGTCTTCTTTTTTTTTCCGTTTTACTTATCAAAAAATTACCAAAATTTAATGTGGTAAATATTTAAAGGTTCATTCGATAACGCTCATATTTTTTGTTTATCATTTAGTTTTATAGAAAAAGTCGAAGTATTTGGTAATTGTTTGTGTTACTTGTTTCATATTATTTTTAAAAGATATTCCAAAAATTAATTCTGGAAAGAATAAAATCAAATAACTTGCTTCTTAGGATTGTTTTCAATTTTTTTCAAAATATAAATTTAAATATTGTTTTTCAAGTTCCCTAAATATTTTTCTAAAGAAAATATCTTCCCTAAATGAGGAAAAGAATTGGATATGTATACCAACATATCATATTGATATTTTTAGATTGAAATAAATCATACCACGAATATGAAGGTGAGATTTGAATTTGAACCCACAACTTTTAATAAGGTCAAACAATTGACTTTGTGAAGGAGTAAAACACTCTCAACTACACGTCTACTAATCACAGATCTTGTGCCTAGAATCCTTCAATCTCACATATCAATATCCACATGAACAAACTCATGTATGCAGGTACGTAAATTAGATATATTGTTCGTCTCGAGAACATATTCAAATTCCACTGACTTGAACATCAACTTAAGGCAAAGCCCCTCAATCCTCTCATCTATTAGAATTCACCACGAACACCTTTATACAAAATTTAAGTTAAAGTTTTTCAAAAAAGAAAATATAAAAATTAATTATGCAATAAATCACTTGGGTAGTAGTAGTAGAACTAGAAGTATGTACGACTAAGTCTAGAAGGAGTGTCCACGTCATCATAGAAGCAGCAAAAAAGAAGGCATCCACATCAGCTTCCCCTCCCTCTCAGTGACAGCTCACAAATCCCAGTCAAACTCAAAGCCCCCTTGAAAAGAAATCGTCAGACAAGACAAGTTGGACACGTGTCAGCAGAAGTTGAGGAAGCAGCCACATCATCCCAAAAAAATGAAAACCGTCCCATCAGATTAACAGACTGTATCCTCCGAATCCCCAATCCGTGTTTCAGCGTTCGAATTCTTATAAATTCATTCTCCCAAAACAAAACAAAACAAAAAATTAATAATAATAATAATAATAATAATAATCAGAGAATGGATAATGTTTCGTCCTCCGATGCGACGTCGTG
>NW_019104490.1:4311155-4333114 GCF_001995035.1 Momordica charantia
TAAATTATGAGTGGGGAATGAAAGGGGGAAATAATTCTTTCGTTTTCTCATATTTCCGTACTGGTTTTATATCTTTTTACAAAGTACGGTTCTTCCAAAAAAGAAAAGGAAAAGAAAAAAAAAATCCATGAGTAGATAGATAAATAGATAAATAAATAAAGGCATAAAAACTTGTGGGTGTACATTATTATTGAGAGGAACCCATAGTTTGAGTTGCTACTTACTAACTAGTTCTACCCCGGTTGAGTATGCGTTGCACAAGTAATTTGTACTCCAGGTCATTTTGTTCCTGTATTATACTTATAAACGTAATAATTTAAATGCAACCTACTCTATCAAACTCATCCTCAAAGTTAGTTGCGTTCCTTGTGGTCTGAACTTAAGATCTCGAGAATATTCCTTGAAGTCTCAAACCATCCAAACTATTCTGTGATTTTTTTGTTACTCTCTTATATTAAATTGTTTCTATCTTTTAATATTTTTAATTGATGTAATACTTTTTTAATTGTATTATTTTCTTATCGTTTGATTTATATGTTTATCCTTTTAACCTATAGTGTCCATTCGATGATCACCTTCATCCTTTAATTTCCATTATTTATTCCATCATCACTTTCATCCTGTGGAGCAATTACTTAGAATTACATTTTGTACAACAACCCTATCTTCGTGGATGGATCTTACCTGGGATAGTAAATTTCAAGTTTGTCTATGAAGATGAGATCTAATTACTATGTCAAAGCATCAATCCGTATTTCAAATATTTACAAAAACTGAAAACATGAGCAAATTTTTCTTTAAGCATAAGAGAGCAAAAGATGTGTTGAAGACCCGATAGTCATAGACTGAAGCAGACAATAATTTGATTCAAAGTTGTATTAGTGAAGCATTGTTAAAGTCGACTACAGAAAGTACTTTTTTTAGATTAAAAAAACTAAGAAGCATTAGTAAGAGTTTGTTCTAATGCATTTTTCATGAATATCTTTCTGCACATTGCAGAGAATTAAGAATACAACCAAACTAATGTTTTTTATAGTTACGGTGTTATCATTGTATGAGGTATATGCTTCAAGTTTCTTCTAGTTAATTGAATCAAGAGGTATATGCTCGAATTTTCGAGCCATTTGGATTGCTTTGGAGTTTGGAAGTAGAAGCCTCTTCCATCGTTTTCTCGAGTTGCTTTCTAGGATATATGTTTTATATATTTTTATTTGCATTATATTTAACCTACTCAAGTATCGCTCTAGTTTGATGGTTAATATTTACCCTTCTAATTGTATTTTTCCATTAACATTTATTATATATTCTTGCGTGCAGTGGCAAATGAAAATGAACTCCAATTATAGAGATTCACTGACATAAACCACGTGGCATCAATTTCAAAAAAATTATATTTAAGATTTTTATTTAATAAATCTTTTCTTCTAAATTATAGGTATTTTTGCTGCACTATAATTCTTATATAAAAGTGGGTCAAGAAAAAAAAAATTCAGTAGAATTTCCTTATAAAATCAAGTTGGGATAAAATTTTCAGTGTGGGATAATTTCGTACCAAAAATTTAGTAAATATTTTCATATGTCAAAATAAGTCGGTTCTTCAAAGTGAAAATTGTTTGAAATGGCCATATATGCCGTTACCCTAAAAGTAGATATTTATACATAATTTAAATAGATATTTACATATTTTAGAATATGAAGGTAGCAAATGAGTTGCCTATTTGAGAAGGCCAACATATCCCAATCAGAGAGAAACCAGAGCTTCCCAATGAAACTTGAATATTATGTAATTCGGCAAATGTACCGTACAACGATCCCCACAAGAATGGGAAGTAAAACAATCAGCAGCAAGTGATTAAATAGAAATTGTGAATAGGTCGAAATGGGACGACATCTCCCCAAAACTAAGAATAGGCTTCAAAACCACTCATTTTTAGTTGAGTGTTTATTTGTGAGCCTCAATATGCTGCCCTGCTTCTTCAAGAGAGAGAAGCTCCTGCATAAGGGATGCTACCTTATTCATGTTCTCCTCGTGAATATGCGCCGGGACCTTCTCTTTGTATCCGTTCGCGTCCATCATCTTCGTCAGCCTCTCCTGTTGCCTGCACCACGAATGAAAAAGATTACTAAGTATACAAATGATGATGGATATAAGATAAAATGTCAGGGTACCAAAAAATGAGATGAGATGCAGATGTAACCATTTTTGCTTAGAACCAAGCAGGCAGCTTACTTTTTAACCTCGTCCATCTTTTTCCTGATCTTTTCGAGCTCGGCTTCAGCAGAAATCACTCCTTGAAACTGGAGATAGACTGATAGGTTTTCGTTTACAACAGATACTGCACACCCGACCGGAGCGGCGTCATGGTCGTTGATTACCTGAATAGAGATTAATAGAGATGATGATTGGATCAAAGTAAACATGAAAGAGAACTCATCCCCCACCCCTAGAATAGGAAATTGCAAGAGAGACTATTATTATTGTTATCATATTAATGGAACTATACCGTTAAAGATGATAAATTGGCAAGGGTCACTATTTCCAACTTGCGTTTGTTGACGGTCTCGGTAACTGCATCATTTCGAGGGAGCACGTAGCCAGGTCTCCTGAATTAAATTAAAACAAAACAGCTCAGATAAAAAGAGGGAAAATCATATTACACATGGCCAATGTCAAAGGTCCATAATTATATTTTAAAGAACTCAGACCCCACCCCCAACAGTTTACAGAACCATATGTCCATTGTTAATCATCTCATTAACATCTATTTCTTCCCGGACCATGGCATCTCACGATAAATTGGATCAAACAGCTCCCAAAAAGTTTAAAAGCATGAATGAGATGCCTAAATCACTTTTGCCATTTTCTTAAATCGCTTGAAGTTCATTGACAGATGTAAGGGCACGTTTGGAAATGATTTTGGTCATGTCAAAATCATTTTTATAATTGTCAAAATTTGACAATGATATACAAATGATTTTAGAAAATGACAAAACCAAAATCACTCCCTTAAATCTCCACAGGTTAACTAAACAGCTAATGAAAAGAAAAAATGACAAAATGTAGATTCTTAAGTGAAACACTACCCAGCTTCGTAGACTTCAAGTTAACAATAGATTGAATTGTTTTTGCAACGTCAAGTAGAACAATCGTGAAATTGATAACAAACCTTTCACGGCTTTCTTTTGCCAGTGACCTTAGAGATTTAACAGCGGACACTACAAGATCCATCTCATTCTCCACAGCGTCATTAGTCCATTCCTGAAGAATTCAAGAACCCTAATCAGCAATTTCATGATTACAGATGCATATGATCGGCCAAGTCATCAGCCTGACCTTTCAATTACATAACAATAACATTCAAGAAGGAAGAAACTCCGGGTTGAGTCATAATCAAGAACTAGAAGGTGCAGTATTTATAACTACATTAACAATATAAACCGGACCTATCCTATACAGTTTTACTAAACATTATCCTCAAATTCACCTTGGAGCTATACCATGATGGAACCTCATAGATTCATATGCATGCACCTTCAAGGAAAAACTAACCTCTACCACGGATGGATAGTTGCATATCATAATCGATTCTAGCCTCGCACTACTCTTTGGGGACGGAAGGCGCTGCCATAGTTCTTCTGTGACATAAGGCATAAACGGGTGAAGCAATCGCAATCCGTTGTCAAGACATAACCATAATGTATCTTGTGCGTGACTTCTTGCCAACGCAAATTCTGTGTCATTGGAGGAAAAGTATGGCTTAATTGCTTCAATGAAGACATCACATAATTGGTATTGCCACCATGAATAGACAGCAGTGGTTGCATCCGAGAACTCGTATGCTTCCAGTGATGAAACAGTTCTGGATATAGCCTTGTTTAGTACCGACAGTATCCACTGACAGCTAAATGGTAAGGTGTCCGGTGTCACATTATTGCTTGGAACATAATCATTTCCGAGCTTACTCATAGCAAATCGGATTGCATTCCATAATTTATTGCACCATTGACGGTAACCGACAACTCTTTGGATATCCAAATTTATTTTATCAGACTGATGAACCAAGGGGGAGAGAGAGAGAGAGCAGTAATCAGTAATCAGTTACACAATTTCTAGAAACAGCAGATAAATTCACAACCAAAGACAAACCTGAGCAGTGTAGGAGATCAATGCAAAACGGAGAGCATCTGCACCACATTCAGAAATACCATTAGGGAAGTCCTTAACCTGTCCTTCCTTGGCAGTAGCCAACTCTTTGGGGTCCAGATTGCCCTCCTCCAGCCTTTTATGAAGGCCTTCAAGAGATATCCCATTTATCACCTCAACTGGATCAATGACATTTCCCAAGGACTTGGACATCTTACGTCCATGCGCATCACGAATCATCGGATGCAAATATATCTAAAATAATCAATTTAGAGTGCATTTGTCACATGATGTGGATACGAGGTGGAATGGAAAAAGTTTCTAGCATGTGAAAAATAGGGAGAAGTTGTATTACCGTTCGGAAAGGTACATCTCCACCTAACGTGATTCCTAACATTACCATGCGAGCAACCCAGAAAAACAGAATGTCATGACCAGTTTCTAGCGCTGATGTTGGGTAGAATGTCTTTAGATCTTCAGTATCATCAGGCCAACCTAACACAGATAATGGAAAGAGACCCGAGGAAAACCAAGTATCAAGCACATCAGGATCTTGTGCTAAATGGAACCTTTTTCCTGCATAAATTTGTTTAGCCTCCACCTCAGCCTCTTCCTGACTTCTTGCAACCACCCAATGATCGTTGTAAGCACCAAACTCCTTCAGTTGATCATCCTCCAATGTAGCGTACCATGCCGGAATCCTATGACCCCACCAAAGTTGCCTTGAGATGCACCAATCACGAATGTTCTCTAGCCACCTGTGGCATACAACCTATATTAGAACAATGCTTCACATGCCAGAGCAAAAGGATGGCGATGGAATTAAGGTAGAGGTCAATGAAAACTCATGCCCAAACTAAGAAAGTACAAGAAACAACAATTTAGCCATAACACTTTAGGAAATGAACTCTCATTGAAATAAAAGAGAGGTACAACTGAACGGGGGACATAAGACATTATCCCACTCATATCCAAAAGAATACATAAAAAATTCCTTCTATTTGCATATGTAAAAAATAATTGTAATTTATTATGTAAATGAACTTATAGAGAATGCACCAAGATGAACCCAAAACATTGAAAATAATATTTCAGAACCTCACATTTTATACCAACAAATCGTATTCACAATTTTATTTTAAGTGTAAATGCAATGCAACTTAGTCAAATAAGCAAGATAACCTCTTCCAGTCGGCAGAATATTGTTTTGGTATGATCTCAATCTTTCTGGATTCATTATCCGTTGCAGCATCAAGACTCTGTTTTGCCATATCTTTGCAATTAACATACCATTGAGGCTTTATCATTGGCTCCACAACATCGTTGCTCCTTGAACAAAGGCCAAGACGCATCTCATTGTCTTTAGCACCTCTATAAAGACCCTACAGACATATAAGATACCTCATGGAAATTGCAACGTAACAATCATTAATTTAGATGGTCACATATAATAGCTATTATACAACAAAGATGACTTGAATATAATTCTGCACTCTCAAATGAGCCAAAACTGGCATCAAGTAGATGAAAATAAATTTGTTAGTGGAGCATGTAGTTCCATGCTAACTTTTTTTTTTTTTGATATCCGTGTGTCCGGGCCAGCTTACGTGCACCTACGAGCCAACCGCCTGACCCTACTACATTTGGTTGACTAGGATATTAAATTCTAGGTAGGTGGCTACCATGGTTTGAACACATTCCCTCTAAGTCCTTTGCTATTTACATTGGTCCTCATTGACCACTTGAACCATCATGAGATGGCTCTGTAGTTCCATGCTTAACTAAAATGCCCTTATTAGTTATTAGCCAAGTTATTGGTTATAAATAGAGACTAGAGAGAGTGGGATGAGATGAAGGTCGACATTGATTTAGTTAGTGCAGGCTTGAGTAATCCCGAGAGAGGGAGGGGGTCCAAGACCTCAAATTACTTGGTAGTAACCCTTCTGTATTTCTATCATTATCAGTATATTTCTCTACAGAGCTTTACGTAACACTACAATCTTATGATAGTAGCACATAAAACATATTATTAAATATAATAACAAGAAAGAATTTTACATCAAATGAGATAATTTATGCTCAAATTTTATCAAAATTAAATGTGCCAAACTCTGATTACGAGTTCATGGGTATGAGACATACAAATTAGACGTGAACTTGCTCAAATGTGTCAACTACTTTCAGTCCCTTCATTTCAAAAGATGCACTTTGCAGGTTTAAAAAGCAAGTTGAAAAATTGGCATAAATTGTGGGAGGAAAATTCAATTAAAAGCAACAAAAGATAGTTTTATCTTAATGTTCCCATAAAAACAAAGTTTACTAGTCATTAGCATTCTGGGTCAACAAACCCAGCTAGGGCTTGCCCCACAATTTAATAGCAGTTTGAAGAAAAAATAGTTAAGAATAGATAAGTAGCTCTAGTATAATACCTTCTTCTGCAAGGCGTCCACTACTGTCTCTCGTGCTTTAAAACGTGGCAATCCTGCAAACTCTGAGCCACCATTGCTATTTATTTTACCATCATCAGTAAAAATATTTATGAACTCAAGATTATGACGCTTTCCGACCTCAAAATCGTTCGGGTCATGAGCAGGTGTGATCTGCAGAAATAAGAAACGGGGGAGGGGAGGAGGAGAAACACTTGAATCATGAAAGCAAAATAAAAAAGTAAGTTAACATTAGTACCTCAGAAGCAAAAAGGAAACTCCTACCTTAACAGCACCAGTCCCAAATTTTGGATCAACAAGAATTGCATCACAAATTATAGGAAGCTTCCTTCCGTTGAAAGGATGAATAGCATATTTTCCATGAAGATGCTTGTACCTCGTGTCATCAGGATGAATGGCAATTGCAGTATCACCAAGCATAGTTTCTACTCGGGTAGTGGCCACCACAATCTCGCCTAATTCCCCTTCCAGGGGATAAGCAAATGAGGTCAGAACACCAAATTCCACAGGGTTCTCATATCCCGGAACCTTGAGAAGAGTGTTCTCTTTGATATCAATATAGTCCACCTAAACATGGACAGAAGCATTAATAAATACATAATAGATTAAGAAAACACGCCCCTCATAGTAATTAACTTGCCTCAATATCAGATATTGCAGTACGCAAGACACAATCCCAGTTCACCAGACGTAAATCCCTGGACGAAAATGATAAACACATGTCAAATTACTGATATTGTAACATTAATCAGCAACCATAATTTCTTCATCCTATCCAAAAATTAGATACTTTCCAATAACACTCAACTGTTAAGCTTTTTCTATTATGAATATAGACATCTTTGAGTATCGTACATGCCAGCTTTTAGTTAGAGTAATATTGAAACACCTGTTTGTGTAAGCATGTCGGCCACAGTCATGCCGGACCACAAGGCACCATTTTCCCTCTATTTATTATCATTTTAACAGAAGAGGCGGAATATTCACAAAACTAAAATAAAACAATCTGAAGGCCGGGGAAGAGGAAACCCCCTCCAAAGATTTTCTTTCTTTTCTTTTACAATGATCCTTAACATCAAAGCAAGTTTATGCAGGCCATAACCTTGATCCTACTGATGAACCATCTAAACCTGAAAAAATTTGGCATCAATTAACTTTATAGGATGTAAATATCCAAGTGCAACAAAGACTTGAACTCATTACTTCAAAGACATCTAATTTCATAGCTTGCCAACCTAACCAGTAAGTATTTGGTAGTTATTTTTCCAAGGCCACTAATCACCTCCAAAATTCAAAATGAACAAATGTTACATAACTTATACTTCAGGCATACCTATAAATAAGTCCACGTTTAAAAAGCCTAACAAAAGCCTCTGTGACGGCCTTTGATCTCTTCTCGTCCATTGTGAAGCACTAAAACGAGTATGCAGCAAAATTTAAAAATTAAAAGGCAATAAAGAATGTCACAGAAAAATCCAAAATATGTATTGTGGTCTATAATGGCGCTAGTACTGTCAATAATGTAACATCACCTGCAATTGAAGCAGGAATACATTAAACAATTACCTCACGGGACCAATCAAGAGAGGCACCCAAACGGCGCAACTGTTTTAATATTGTACCACCATACTTGGTTTTCCAATCCCAAACCTGTACCCAAAAATTGATGCAACCATAAGTAAAATGGATAGTGAAAGCCAGCTTAATAAATGAAAACACCAAAGAAAGAAGAAAAGTTGACATCAGTGATGTAGAGTTCAAACTTACTTCAGAAATAAACTTCTCCCGACCAATATCATGCCTGGTTAAATTCCTTTCCCGCATTATCTTCTTTTCTACAACAACCTACACGAAAAGAAAAGGGGAAACTCTTTACTCTAGACAATCATATTACATATATGCATAAGTAGATGAAAATTAAGCAACGATATGGCGAAGACCAATTGCCACTGGAATATGACATTTTACTCATCAACATATGCAAATAAAAATGCCTAGATGTGACATTTTGCATAGTGGGTAGCAAATGCATAATTCCTATTTTAATATGCCACACATGGGCAACGTTATAAAACCCTTACGAGCCTCAGAGCAAGGCACAAAAACTTTTTGCCTTGCCTCGAGTCTTATGCCTCTTGTGAAATAGATAACACCAGTTAACCATATATTCTTCAAAAATAAAAGTTCACTTTGTAATGCAAGTACACCATTATGGTAATCCCATTGCTACTTCTACCATCAAGCTTTAAATCAAACATTGAAGACGAGTTAAAGAATTAGTCAATCCTATAAGTGATAATAATTTATGGAAACTAAGAATGACCTTAGAAATTTTTGTTCTTTTATTTTGTTTTTACAAGGGTAACATCTTTCATTAAAAACAATAAACTACAGAAAAAAGAGCCTCCCAATAAACAAGGCCCAATCAACAAAGGGACAACTAATAGGAATGTCACTTGAATAGTTAGAAATATTATTAGGTAGTCAGGGTATATTAGTCATTAACCAAGGAATTGGATATACATAAGGGAGGAGGAGGAGATGAAGGCAAGCAATTGTAGGCTTGAGTAATAATAATCAAGAGATGGAGGGGTCCAAGTACCTTGAAATGCTTAAGAGTTATTGTATTCTTCTATCTTTTATATTTCAATAATATTCTGGTTATTGGGGTTTAACATTGAACCATTAAGGTAAAAACCTCATTCATGCTCTTGCCCAGCATGCCCCATCCCATCAATATCAAAAGAAATGAAAACTAACACATAAAAAGTGAAAACCTGGGTTGCTATCCCAGCATGATCCGTCCCAGGAACCCACAAGGTGTTATATCCAGACATTCTCCGCCATCTAATGATAGCATCCTGCATGACCCAAAAAAATCACTTGGACCAGAAAAGAAGTTTCTTACAGTAGATATGAACAGCATAAAGAAATTGTTTGTCAATGCATTTACGGCACCTCTATTGCAGTAGTAAGAGCATGACCTATGTGGAGGGCCCCTGTCACATTAGGTGGGGGCAACACCTGCCAAATACGAAGATACAGTGACAGATCAATGAAATTTATTTTTAGTACACAAGTTTTCAATTCAATGAATACATTTAAATCTAATTAATATAAATGTGCTAACATATGGACGTCAAAGTCACATAATTTCTTGGAAGAATGTGGCCGTAGTGTAGGTGCGCATGTTACAATTTTTGTGTTGGTGACTCTTCTCCAAAAAAAATAAAAAAATAAAATAATCTGTATTGTTGAAAAACATATGAGAACTAAAAACACAATCGTGAATGTGGAATTTACTAATGCAAATTTAAACCATAATCTTTTGGTCCAAAATAAGAAGGATAGACATCATATGGTCTAAGCAAAACGCATAAAATGAAGGAAAATCTTAAATAAACACTTAAGTTATAAGAGTTCTATCCCACATCATATGAAAAACTGAAAAACATGCAAAAGGACGATCTTATATTCCGAAATTCAAGCACCAAACATCAAAGTCATGAAAGAAGCTCACAATTACAAATGGCGGCTTGGAGCTTTTAGCATCAGCAACAAAAAATCTTGATTTTTCCCACCACTCATACCACCTAGATCCGCAACAAGAATTTTATGATTTGCATCATGAAGTCAATTTAATCAAGGCATGAAAAGTCATAGGAATCAAAATGCCACACTCACGACTTCTCCACTGCACTTGGATTGTATTGCTTTGCCATTTGCTGAGACAACAGTTTCTTTTCACCAGAAGGGGTGTTAGGGTCAACAAAATCCTCAGCATTTTCTTCATCTCCACCTCGTCTGGCATTTTTCTTCTCACTCTTTTTAGGAGCATTTGATGTTTGTTGAGCCTAAAATAAGTTGGAAAATTTTAATATCAATTACAAACTTAAGCCATCAATTTGTATATTTATACAAATGATGCCGACTTGCTGAGTAAAAAAAGGTGAAAAACCAAGGAATGATATCTTAAACTGCACTGTAAAACATACTATGATCGATAAATCGTAAACGTTACTTACAAAAAAAAAACAAAAAAAAAGGTTACCTGCAGCTTCAAAGCTTTCTCTAAAGCCTTTTTCTTTTTCAATTCTTTTTCTCTTGCCTGCCATGTGAAGGCTCATCAGCCAACAATCCATTGAACAAATATTCTTCCAAAAATATACGACATAAGACTACATAAGATAAATTGTCAGGTGCTAAAGAAACAATTGCTTGAAGCTGCTTCAGCCTAGATACGCACTAACATCCAATGCATCAAAGAAGTTAAGTTTGTTGAGATATCAATTCCAGTAAAACAGTTTCAGGGCACATTTCCTAGCGAACAACTAAAACTAGGTGAATTCAATGACTGGATGAATCTTACTAAAGTGTAGAATAATTTAACAAGAAACGACAATGGATTCGAAAACTTTTATGGACAAGTTCAGGGTTCAATAAAGTTCCCTTCAATTAGTAAGTACCAAACAATCAACGGAAAGAACAGAATCAAACAATGAGTCAAGCTGCCAGAATCAAGCCTATAATACATCCTCAAATATAAATATAGAAGGGGAAAAGAAACCTTTTCTTCCTTCTTCTTTTTCTTCTCAGGATCTTCCACTTCAGGTTTTTTGCCCGGTTCCATCTGGAGATCAAAGAGTCGAAAAAATCAAATGAACCCAATACTAACAGCAAAAAAAAAGGATAGAAACAAATTTGAACATTCCCAAGTACAACAAGAAAACAAGAATTTGCACTAACATCTTTCAATGGACCAACAGAAAGTTGAGAAGGATAAATTCCTTTGGAGAATGAAGAAAATGGAGCTCCACGGATGCGAAAGAGCTTGTAGTTTTGCGTACTGAAGAAGGAGAAGATAAACGGCTGTCCTAAAACCCTACCTTGTTTAACATACACAGCCAAGAGATTGGAAATTACATTTCTCATTCTAGGAATTCTTCATTTTTCCTTTATTCTCTCCTAAAAGTAAAAGCCATGCCAGCCAGTGTCAGTGACTTATACCTCGGGGTGTTCAAGGTTCGATCGGCTCGGATTTAAGGTTGAACCGCGAAGGAATTTCGACAGGCGGCAGATGTGGCCGGAGCTGCGGTACGGCGGCGGAACTCTGAGCCTGAGGGAATGGCGGCTGCTGTGGTGGGAGTGGGAGCGGACTGAAACTAATTCAGAGCGCTGAAAGAAGAACCTAAACTAAGAAATGGAAAAATAAAATAGTGGATACATGGGTTCGGTTTTATTGGGATTAGGTTTAATAAAACAAAACCGAACCGACTAACCACTGTCGGTTTAGAAACCATAGTATAGACCGACCAAACTGACAAAACCATTCGGTTCGGTTTGACTAGATATCGTTGGTTTTGTCGATTTTTGACTTGCACAATTAAATATTCTAAAAAAAGGAGAGAGAAATTTGGAGTAGGTTATCATTATTTACCTCACCATTTTGAAAAGTTGGCCGAACGATATTTGTTAATGGCAAATGTACATATAATTTTTTTCAACTGTTTTGTATATTTTATCCTTTTACCATTTTTTATTCAGTTATCTTTTTAAAATTATAATATTTTTTAGCATCACTTCTGGATTCTTTCTTTTACATGTTTATCCGTTTTACCCCTTCATCCTTTAATTTCTTTTTTTTTTTTTTCATCAAGATCTTCATCCTACTTTTNATCCTACTTTTCGTTTCAACATTTGCTATGCCAAAATTTCAGTAATTTTTTTATACGGGGAACAATAGGATGACGGAAATGTTTACCCTAATTTTAAGGGTTGATTGAATTCTTCCATCGCTTATTTTACTATATCTAAAAAATAACTTCACTTTGGTCTTAGGCAAAAAGTAAGACGTTATATATGAATGATTTTAATAAATCGTCAATCATTAAGATACTAGGATACTTTGTCATTGCAGGATTTTTCGAAGAATCATATGTCTTGTTCGCCTAACTTCGAATAGTTCAGGTATGCTCTCATTTGTTTAACCATAATATATATAAATATATATAGGGTCCCCTAAAAACTTAATGGGTTGGAGAAAAAAATTAGTAGAATTCTCCTCTGAAAATGTTGAAAAAAAAAATCAATAGGATTTGTACAAAAAAAAGTGGGTTAGAAAAAAAATCGATAGTATTCCCAATTTTTTAGTGAATGATAATTTCGTACCAAAAAATTTAGTAACGATTCTCTACTTTTTGAGCGGGTGAATCATTCGAAACATTTTGCTATTTTTTAAGTAAGTATATAAGTATAAGTAACCATTTTGAGATCTCAATTTCCATCTAAAATTACAAATATTTTTGAAAAATTGTATTGGGTAGCTAAACTTTTATACCTATTTACAAAAATGTCAATTAGATGGAATTTTTATTATTCCAATTTTACCCTTGTAATATCTGATATACACCTGATATACGCCATATGGATGTATATCTGATATACGTCCGATAGATGTATATATGATATACGTCCGATGTATCTCTGGTATATTTCCGAGCTATGTCTGATGTACATCCGATGAATTTATGATATACATCAGATGTACATATTATACATCTAATATACATCTGATGTATCTCTAATTTATGATATACTCAATATATTTGTAATGATATACCTATGTATATCTTATCTGATATATATCTGATGTATCTCTGATGTACATTTGATGTATATCAGTGGCAATATTAAACATATTTGTAACTAATATCTGATATACATCAGTAGATATCAGTAGATCACAGATGCATCAATGTTAGATATCAATAGATATCATGGTTATATCAATGGTAAATTAGAGACATATTAAGTATATATATGTCAATGATATATCAGTTGTATATCAATAGTAAATCAGATGTATATCAAGTATATATATATATATATATATATATATATATATATATATATATATATATATATATATATATATATATATATATATATATATATATATATATATATATATATATATATATATATATCAGTGCTATATCAATGGTATATCAATGCTACGAGGGTAAATTTGACATTTTATTATTGGACCTCCGTTTTTTCTAAAAATTATGCTATATTTGCAAATTTAAAATGTAGATGCTAAATTTGTTATTTCTTTAAATTTTTTTGTCATATTTGTAACTACCCCAATATTTTTACTCTGGTCTAGAATATGATCCATCTAGAAGAAAGTCGTCCAACTAAAAATTACATCGGTGCCTATAGGGAGTTTTTTTTTTTTTTTTTTAAACTAATCAATGAATAGCAAAATATTTAATGCAAATATTTCCATTTATTAATTAATGATTTAAACTTTTCACTTTTATGAATCTCTTCGATTCTCATCAAATCGATCAAAAAGGTCATCCAAAACTATCCCAAAAGCGTTTGGCGAAAACATGTTCACTTGTTCCTGCAAAAACATTTTTGCATGCTTGTTCGGGGTATCTAAGCAGAGTCTCGGACAAACACGCATGGGACGGTGATGGTCGAAGGCACACACGACATGCACCCGATCACTACGCACGAGATGGCAACATACACCATCACTGAACCTAATGCCTAGGGCTACACCGAGCAGCCCACCAGAAGATGTGCATGTGTGTGTGCGCGTGCGTGTGTAAACTTAACATACCCTCTCAACATACTAAATGATAAATTTAATATATCTCCATAATACTTTGAGTAGATGGAAATAATGTCAAGCATATCGAAAGAAGTCCGAAGAAAAAAGTAAAAGGCTGCTCATCTAACCCCATCCAAAGACTTTAGCGTCAAAATCAATTAAGTCCCGTATACACTGTCACCTCTTTTGTAGCCGCTAAAGATATTTGGGAAACCAATTGTTCATTTTTCATTAAAGGAACAGGAAGAATCAAATAAAGCAAATGCCTCCTCTCTCTCTCTGGTTGGGTTAATAATAAATCCCAAAGAAAATGTTGAATGAATTAAAGGGGAAAGAGCTAAGTCGTATCACATTGTTCAAAGAACCCTAGATTTTGTCGGAGTAAAGGGGCCTCTCTAACCGGTGAAAAGTGGTGGGTGTCACTACTCGACCAAAGGGGGCACACTAAGCAAGTACGAGAAACCATTTAGTTTAGGGGTAAGGGGGCGTTAACGAGCAAGAAAATGCGAGAATGGATTCCTCGTCAAGTCAGTTTGGGGGTGTGGATACACTTGCGTTCATTTAATATATCTCTCATAAACTATTTGTGTCGTCGCTCAAAGAGGGTTAGTCATGTCAAATAGTGTCATAAACTATTTTCGTCACTCAGAGGAGTAGATCAATTGTGCCGAAAAGTTGATAACTCTCCTAAAGAGACTTAATTGTGCCTAAGTTGCATAAAATAGCTAAAGATAGCCTTATCCAGCCCCAAGTATTCAATGGGTGTGCCTATTTTAGAAGATAAATCAATGTTCTCATATGGCTAAGAGTTTAATGTTAGCGCTCGTTTAAATGATATGATTTTGAGCATTTTGCTGCAGTTTTGATGATGCTACAATATCGGTTCCAGAAAGAGACAAAAAGCTAGCAATGAAAAGACTCCTCAACGGCATTTACCACAATAATTGGAGGTTTCACCTAAGAGTGAAAGTTAGGTCCCACAGAGCTTGTTTTGTTGCCTTAATATCGGAAGGGGGTATAAATGCAAACAAGAGGAGGAGCCTCCACACACACACCAAGACAATTCTCTTGTTCATTCTTGAAAAAATCAACCCTTACTCCAAGAAAACTTCTTCAACCATTAGAGAAAGTCAATAGGAGAAGAAGACTCATATCAGTAGTTGAGAAGAGGCCGAGAACTCCTATTGGGCATTTAGTCTCTATGGATTCGAACTTTTTATTACTTGCTGCGACGATTGTGTATACTTGCACATATAAGAATTGGTAGCATAGTCTATAGACAACAAAAGTACAGGAGGTGAGTTACACTAGAAAGTGTCATAAATTGTTCACATCACTCAAACAGGTGACTCGTGAGTATGGATGTGAGTCGAGTCGGAAAGTCACTGAAATCGTAGATGAGACACTAATCTCGTAAGAGGAAATAAACAAATATGAAAAAAAGTATGAATCTAGATTTTATAGTTTAGATGGGAAAAAAATGAAAAGAAGGAGAGCACAAAAAAACGAGAAAAAACAAGTGGTTTTGACTATTTGTAATTTCGGCAAATCACAAATTTTCATGTCATTATCTTTAAATTAATCACGAAATTACAATTGGAATCTTACACATGTCTCAAAATTAAATTAAAAGATATGAAAGTGAAAAATCAAATAAAGTCACTTGTCTTTTACGAGACCATAAAATAGTCTAATCAGACTATGTCACGTGGTGATTGGATCTAAAATATAAATAAGCTCAACTTCACTAAAGAAAATTAGGTCAAACCCAAATAAAGTTAAAATGCATTAAATTATCAACTAGATGGGTTCAAAATCAAGGTTAACAAAGCCCAAAGTTCAAGTTGGCACAAGCCCAATTGGTGAGCCCATATCCACACAAAGTCCATGGAAAACTCTATAAATAGAGGGGTCGACCCTCATATGTGGGGAGTAAGATTTCCATAACGTTATAAGTAAGAGAGTTCAAAAGAGACTTCCGAAAAATAGAAGAAACTCGGATTAAAATCAAAAGTCTTGAAATTTTAAAAAACTTGAAGAATTTTGAAGTGATCAAAGTGTGAGAACAAGGAAAATATTTGACTTCTCACTAATAAAGAGTAAACTTGTCCTTATCAACATTAAATATTTGACAATTAAGAGAGAGAAATGTAAAAACAAAAATATTTTAAAAAAATAATGAGTTGTAAAATATTTAGTGGTTCTAAGGAAGGAGGCAAATATTATCCTATAATTTATCCTGAAAATGTTTTTTGCAAATTATGAAGAAAAAAAATTCCCTTATTTAAAGCTTTGTTTTCCATCTTTTATTAAGCACATCTCTCTCCACACCAAAATCATAATCAAGAAAAAATAAATAGAAAAGGAAGTTGGGAAGAAGGCAGGAAGTTTGTCATTGCGTTGTAGCCGTCGAGCATTTCCCCCATAATTTGTAAATATGACGTGTCTCTTTTCTTTCCGAAAATGGTTGTTATGGTAGTTGTCATCCTCGATTTAGTTTGAATTTTCACATGCTTGGTATTTACTATTATATTCTCACGTAAAACACTTGTACTAACCGTTAAAATGAGCATAGTTAAGGTACTAAAAAAAATAACATGGCTAAGTGATAATTGACACCTACTTCTTCCCTTAAAGATTTAAGGTTCAAACTCCTGTACCTCCAATTTCGACCATGGTGTTGAAGTGATAGTGATAAATTTTAGCCAATCAAAACTTGCCACATCATTTTCTTTAATTAATCACAAAATTACAATTTGGGACCTTCATGTGTCTCCAAATTAAATTAAAATATATGAAATTGGCCAATCAAATAAAGCCACTTGTCTTTTATGATGCCATAAAATAGACTAATCAGACTATGCATAGTCTAAAATATAAATAAACTCAAATCTACTAAAGGAAATTAGGTCAAACCCGAGTAAAGTTCAAATGCATTAAATAATCAACTAGATGAGTCCAAAGCCCAATATTAACCCAAACCCAAAGCTCAAGTTAGTGCAAGGTTCAAGTTAGCACAAGCCTAGTCGGTGAGTCCAAATCCACGTAACGTTCACGAAAGACTCTATATAGAGAGTCAATCTTCCCTCGTGGGGAGGAAAATTTCCATAAAGTCTATAAGTTAGAGAATTCACAAGAGACTGCACACAAATCGAAAAGACATTGAAGATCACTAGATTGTCTGAAATTTTTTGAAGAATTCAAAGACTTGAAGAATTTTTATGTGAACGAACTTTCAAAAATGAAAAGACTTGAAAAGTTAAAAATCTTGAAAAAAATTTTAAGTGTACAAGACTTTGATCCAAGCCTGAGAACAAGCACCCCAACCTCCGCTTCAAGTTTAAGAGAGAAGAATCAAATTATATAATTTCTCTGGAATTCTAGCGTGAACAACAAGTCCTTTGCAACTTATGTAATTTTGTTTCCCTTATTTGAATTTTTTCCATATATATATATATTTTTTAAGTACAACATATAAGGTAAGGATTCGAACTCGCAACATCTTAATTGAATATGTGTACCAATTACYACTAAACTATATTCGCCTTAGTTTTCCATATTTTTGTTAAGCACCTCTTCCTCCCCAACTTGGATTAACCCCACATCAAATCATAATGAAGAAAAATAAATAGAAAAGGAAGTTGGAGAAGGCACGAAGTCTGTCACTGTCGTTGAGCAATTTTCCCATGATTTATAAATATGACGTGTCTTTTTTCTCTTCTAAAAACACCGTGCCCTCTCCCGAAAGAGCTTATTATTGTATTCGTCGTCATCAATTTAATTTGGATTTGCGTTGTTAGCCTATTGTAATCTCATTTGTCATTATATCTTCGTATAAAACATTTATACTAATGGTTAAACATAGTTAAGTAGTAATTGACACATACTTCTTTCTTTGAGATGGAAAATACAAACCCTCATACTTTTAATTTGTTGCATTAAAAAACGAAAAATACTTGTACTATACTTACCATATTTATCTTTCACATTTCTGTAGCTGGGTGATATAACCTTTTCAATTATACCAAAATAAATATATCGTATTAGTAGTAATAAAAAATAAAAAAGAAAGCAAACAAACAAAAAGGAATAGAAATTTTGACCATGACTAGCATGGGTGAAGGCAGAAAAAGTTGTTATTGTAATTGTCGTCCTCGATATAGTTTGGATTTGCGCTAGTGTATTGTAATCTCATTTATCATTATATCCTCATATAAATGTATCTACTAATCGTTAACATGAACATAGCTAAATGTAAATGACAATTATTGATCTTTTTCTTAATTTCAGAGATTCAAACTCACATACTCCCAATTTATTGTACTAAAAGAACTACAAACACTTGTGCTAATCATAATTATCTTTCACGTTTCTGTAGCATCATGGAAGAACCGTTTCAATTATGCCAAAAATAAATATATCATATCAGTATAAATATTACCAAATTCATTGGAATCTTACTAATAAAAAAGAAAACAAACTAAAACAAAACACCAGTAGCAGGGGTAAAGGCAGAAGAAGTTGTTATTGTAATTGTCCTCCTTGATTTAATTTGGATTTGCGTTTAGCATGTTGTAATCTCATTTACCATTATACCCTCGTATAAAATATTTGTACCAATAGTTAACATGAACATAGCTAAGTATAGATAAAAACCTGACAGATACTCGATCCAGTCGGGTTGAAGAATCCCTGGTTTGACCTGGGACCTGGGGATCCTAAACGGAGTCCTCAACGAGGATAGAGCAGGGATGTCCCCGTTCCCGTCCCGTTTAATATCTTATTAATTTTCTTATACCCCGGAATATGCCCCGTCTCCACCCCCAAAAATTCGGAGACGAGAAAAAAATTTCTAATAGGGCAGAAATGAGGATGACCCTCTGACCCCGTTGCCATCCCTAATAACACCTACTATAGAGATTCAAACTCTCGTACTTGCAATTTATTTTACTAAAAAAATACTTATACTAATCCTAATTATCTTTCACATTTGTGTAGTGTCGTGGCAGAACCATTTCAATTATGCCAGAAATAAATATATCATATCAGAATAAATATTACCAAATTAATTCAAAACTTATTAATAAAGAAAGAAAAAAGAAAAGAAAATACCAGAAACTTGATAATGAGGAGCATGGGTAGAGGCAGAAGAGAAACAGATTTGATTGGAAAAGTAACTAATATTAATTGATTAGAACCCAAAACCATACAAATATTTGCCTCGCTGTCCTTTGCCATTATTTTTCCATCTCATACTCACAACGCACGCACCAAAACACGTGATCCACAAACCTACTGTCCCCCCTCTCTCTGTCGTTTCTTCTTCCTGCCCTGCCCCTGCACTTATAAATCCCTAAACCTTCCATCTTCCAAAATAACCTCCAATGGCGAAAACTTCAGATCTCGAGCAGCCGCCGTACACGGCCTTGCCGGACCACCCCAGCCCCCCGCCGCCGCGCCGAAGGCTCTTCAACTTCTTCGCCATTCTCTCTCTCCTTCTCCTCGTCTCTCTGGTTGCACTGATCAACAATCGGACCCCTCCGGCGCCTGCGCCGCCGTTTCGCCTTGCCAGAGGCGTCGCGGAAGGCGTCTCCGCCAAATCGAACCCTTACTTTTCCGGTGGAGCCTTCAACTGGACCAACGACATGTTCTCTTGGCAACGAACTGCCTTCCACTTTCAACCAGAGGGAAATTGGATGAACGGTAAATTAAACTAAATTCAATTATTGTTCTTCCGTTTCCCACCACACATTTCAATTTCTCCTTAGAAAAATCTGACGTTGATTTTTATTTTTTCTAATGCTGGAAAAGTAAAAGGCCAATAATTTGACAGATCCCTTTTTCTTCGATTACAATTTATTTATTTATAATATTATCACTAATTATATTTTTCTTTTACTGTTGTCGTTCATTTTCGCTGCTATTTGATTGGCCGGAATCCACGCGTCTGCAGATCCCAATGGTATGTACCTTTCCAAATGCGTTTTCCATTTTTTTTTCCTTTTTCTTTTGGTTAATTCGGATTTTTCTGCATATTCTTCCAATTTTCATTGCGATTATTTTGGGTAATTTTTTGGCATTGATTTATCAATTTACCTAATGCGATTGGAAAGCCTTGAGTCCAGCCAGCTATAAAGAATATTTAGGATAAGAATTGACCAATAAGAGTAGGATGACGTGTGACCAAGTAATATTATTAGGCTCAATTCTTATTATTTTGATCTGTGGAAATATTTAGGTGCTCCTCTTAAACTATAAAGCTTCTACTAATATTTTTTAGTAATTTTGAATATAGATCCCAAGTAGGACATACTAAGTTTAAATGCTGTTCTTTTTGTACCTTGTGGTTGGTCCATCTCGATTTTTGATTTGGTATTTTTAAATGTTATGATTTGATGTCTAGATCTTTAATTAATCATTGTCTTATGTTGTATTTGAAGTGGGTTGGTGTTTTAAGGCACATGCATGGTGAATATGAAGATGTTTGTATTAGCTACATTATAAAACTTTAAATATAATTAATTAATACATAAGTAATCTAGATTCAAAATTAACTAAAAAAATAGTATCAAAATGAAATAAGATTGAAAGTAGGAAAAAAAAAGAGGAGAGAAATTTTGGATTGATCAATAATTAATATTCTTTTTAACATTACTTCCCACTATGTTTTATTTGTTTATTAATTTTGCACATTCAATCATCATGATTGAGATCTCTAAATAAAATATTTAATGTTTCAAAAAAAGATATTTAAGACAAAGGGACGACGCTTTTTAGTCGTGCCTGCCCACACCAACTAGAGGAGGGTCAGAAAAGTAATATCAGGATTTCTTACACAAAGTTGGATTGTCAGAGTGGGTCCCATGTATGACATGGTCCAGACCTATCCACGTCATCATCACCACGGTGGACAGGCATCGTGGATTTTTCTTTTCTTTTTCTAATTTTTTAATTTGTACAAAGTGGCTGTCGTTTTGGCATTAAATAAACTTGGTTAAGGAGATAAGGGAGGTGGACAATATTGCCAAGACCTGACATAATAATTTGGGTTTTAATAATGAAAGAAATAAATAATGTAGCATAAAGATTAAACAAATCTTCTGTCTTATAATGTTAAATTCTATAAAAGGAAAAAAAAAATGGAGGAGGATACATGTCTAAATTGTGGTAATTTTTCTAATTTTTTAAACAATTTTCCAAAAATACTTTGAAAATAGTATCATATTAATTATATGTGATTGAAAATCACATCTTTTATTTTTTAATTTTCATAGTGTTCGAGTAAATAGTATAATCTATTTAGAGAAAGTACCTAAGTATTTGTCTTGTCACCTTCAAAATTATCTATTAATTAATATTGATTTTTTTTTACAAACTACCATTTTTAATGTTTTTGTTTCTAAATGTTTATTGGTTTCTTTTTAGTCTATGTTTTTATGAATGTATTGTTTAGTATTTTACATTATTTATTTAATTGAATAGTAATGAAAATTTAACATGATATTTTCTATTATATATATAATATATGTAACTTTTCATTACTATTTAAATTGGGTAATCCCCGTTGAGCATAGATAGAAACTTTTTTATGAAATAACAAAAATTAAGAATAATGAAAATATCAATCCAAAACCTAGGACTTGGTTCTTTTTTTTTTGCCATGAAAAAAAAAGAGAAATAGAAGAATTTACAAAGTGACTAAGCAGATCAAATTGATGAAAATATAATTGTTAAAATATTTATA
>NW_019104490.1:4333844-4390091 GCF_001995035.1 Momordica charantia
CCAGGTACGGGGATGTGGGAATGCGTCGATTTCTACCCGATATCGGTCAACGGGTCGAAGGGTTTGGATACGTCGGTGAGCGGGACGGGTGTGAAGCATGTACTGAAGGCGAGTTTGGATGACACAAAAGAGGATCATTATGCAATTGGGACATATTTTGGGGACAATGATACATGGGTACCCGCCAACCCGGAAGAGGACGTGGGAATCGGGTTGAAGTTGGATTATGGAAGGTATTATGCTTCCAAGACATTTTATGACCAAAACAAGGAGAGGAGAATTCTGTGGGGTTGGATTAACGAAACTGATACCGAAGAAAATGACTTGGAAAAAGGCTGGGCTTCTGTACAGGTATATTCATTTAATTTCTACTTTTTAATTTTGGTTATTAATTTACTGTCAATTTTAGTTCATTTTAATTATGGTACTAGTTTTTATCTACACTATTCAAAAAGTAATCATTTTGACCTTTATTTTTAAAATTTTATTATAAATTCTATCCATAACAAAAACCATGTTAAAAATATATTGAATATAGTGTGTGGTCTTACCATTATAATAAGTACGATAACTAAAATAAATATGGATTAAATTAGTATTTTAACTTATTCCTTTTGTGCTCACAACTTTTTAATTTTTATATGCGTTTTGTAAAAAGACTGTTCCAAGGACAGTTGTATTCGACCAGAAGACAGGGAGCAACATAATCCAGTGGCCGGTGGAAGAGGTGGAGAGCTTGAGATTGGGCAGCACGGATTTCAATAGCGTAGTCGTCGGGCCTGGCTCCGTCGTGGAACTCAAAGTCGGCACCGCTACACAAGTAAATCCTGCCATCACATCGCTACGCTCATTTCATTCCAATTTCAGCGAAATCTCTGTACTTCTTTCTTCAAGTTCAAATTATGAGATTGGATTTGATTCGATTCGTTTCGTTGTGGCATTTCGTCGAACAGTTGGACATCTACGCGGAGTTCGAAGTGGAGGCGCTTGGGTCGGAGGATGCCACCGGGTCCGGTGATGGCTGCGGCGGCGGTGCGGCGGAGAGGAGTAGTTTGGGACCGTTCGGGGTGTTGGTTCTAGCTGATGAATCGCTTTCTGAGCTCACTCCCATTTATTTCAATGTTGCCAATTCCACTCGCCACGCTTACTTCTGCGCGGATGAAAAAAGGTATGTTTTAAACCATTTATTTACCTTTCAAGTTTTTACTTATCTTCTCGGTCGTTTAAGCTTACGAGTTTAGTGGTGATTTAATACTGAATTAGAGAATTTTTTCGCCATTATATTAGTGGTAGCCACTTTATAACTAGAATAAAAAATTAAAGTGTTTTCTGATGTTGGTGTTGTTTTTGTAATTTGAAGTTTGTTTTTTTCAAATGCAGGTCATCAAAAGCTCCAGATGTTTTCAAACAAGTTTATGGGAGCAGAATTCCTGTTTTAGAGGGTGAAAATTTCTCCATGCGAGTATTGGTAAGCCACACTTTTCCTTGCAACTTTTGAAACTAATTTTCGTTTTTTTTTTATATCTGCAAAATTTAGCTTTAATATACATTTTAGAGGTGATGAAGTAAAAGATGTTAGTAAATAAGTACGATTTTTAAAAAGAGAATTAAAAAAAATCTTTAATTCTAATTTATTATCCGAAAACTTGTATCTCAAGGCCAATTTTCTTTAAAGATTAGTAAGTAAAAGATAATAAAAGATAAATGTGAAGAGAGGACGTTAGTAAGAAAATGTGTGTGAAGAGAGAGCTTGAAAATTAATAAAGTATGAAGAGAGAGAGAGAGAGAGAGAGAGAGAGAGAGAGAGAGAGAGAGAGAGATTAGTGTGAGAGTGTGATGAAAGAAAATTTTAGGGACAAAGAGCATTTGAAAATTAAAACAGCCATCAATGTTTTCTTGGGAAGAAGAAAGAACATCTGTTGTTGTCCCATTAATGGTTTTTGACCTGAAAACTGACACGGTCACAAAGTTCTGAGTTGTTTGGTTTATTTTTTATTAGCACTCCCTTTCCTTTCTTCGCATGGATAGGTTTTCTTTGAAAATTAATTATTTTGATTTCTATAATCTCAAAATATTTATTTGGTTTACTGTACTTTTAATTTTGGATCATTTTAAAGGTTTATTTTAGTTTCTACTTTCAAAAATATATTTTAATGCATATTTATGAAATTTTAATATGAATTCTTCACATAAGAAAATCCTTTAATATAAATTAATGTTTATATTTTAAATAGTATCGTGTTGAAATTGAAATAAAATGAAATGATCAAAATGGTCACTTTTTAAAAGTACAGGACCAAAACAAACAAAATACAGGGACGAAAATGAAAGAAAATCAAAGTTGAAAGTAGATGGACTAAACTGAACATTTTGAAATTACATGAACGAAATAGTATTTTAACAAAAAATTAAAGTGTTTTTTTGAGGTAGGTGTCTATTTTTTGGTCCATGAGATTTCAAAATAAACACTCTTAATCCTTGAAGTTTGAAACTTTGTTTAAATGGTCTCTCTCTAAGATCGTCACGTCATTAGTTGAGTAACGAAAAGTTGATTTGGTGGTTAAGTTGGTAACTGTACTTTACCTCGAGAGAAGAAGTAGATGTCAATTACCACTAAGTTATGTTTATCTTTACTTTACTTGTTCAGGTGGATCACTCAATTGTGGAGAGTTTTGGACAAGGAGGGAGAAGAGTGATAACATCACGAATATACCCAACAGAAGCAATATATGGGGCAGCGAAGCTCTTCATTTTCAACAACGCCACAGCAGCAACTGTGAAGGCCACTGTGAAGGTATGGCAGCTCAATTCTGCCTTCATCCACCCTTTTCTGAACCAACACAACCAGTACATGGGGCACCTCAATTCTGTCGCAAGCTTTGCAAATTAATGCTTCCCATTCATTTTGTTCTTTCTTGGACAGTTTTGAGAATCTTGTGCTCAATGTCAAATTTTATGTTTTTCACCAATTATATGATACAAGAAGAAGAATCTGAACTATTTTCTTTTTCTTTTTCTAATTAATGTTGTTGTCCCGCCCGAGTTTCAACAACAAATACGATAACATAACTCTATCATCAGTCTATATCACAGAAATTGAAAAAGAAAATTAATGTTCCGAAAACATAAAGCGGTTTGTGAAATTATAAACAATGGAGACATGACCTCCCACTATGATATCATATTAAGGATGAGTAAACCATCACTCAACCCAAAAACTTAAGTTGATGGATTGGGTGAATTTAATTCATATATGAATATGGATTCTCAACATGGAAGCCGCGCTCCCTTCGAATGGAGAAGAGTTGCACGATCGCGGGGGCTGCACTTCCTTGCATGAGAGTGGATCTGTGCAGAGCAGTGCACCGCCTAGTGCATCTCAAGGTAAGATCTCAAGAGGAGTTGAGTGCATCCCCAAGGAAAGACCTTAAGAGGAGTTGAGCTCTTCCGATCAACTCACCCCTAACAGTGACAATATTACTTTTCAAACAAGTCTCCATAACGATTTTGTTTTTTAAAAAATCATGCTTGATTCCTCACCATTTCTTTTGATACAATTTTACCTTCTCTAAAACAAATCTGATTTCTAAATCAAATTTGGAAAAGAGAAAAAAATTTTTAAGACTACATAAATGGGTCATAATTAAGTTTAAATAAGGTCTAATGAATTTATTTAATTTAAATTTCTTTAAAATATTACTTTTGGGAGTATGTTTTTAAAAACAGAAAGCAAAAGAATAAATACTTAAAGAAATGCTGAAAAACCGAAACAGAAATAAATAAATAAAAACTTTACACTTTTAATAGTCACTACATCTTCCTCGATGATGTTGTATTATCGCAACATTTCATTTTTTTTTAACAATACAATGGTTGAGAATCGAACTCACAACCTCTTGATTGAAAATATATGTCAATTAGCATTAGTTATGCTGGTTTCAACTTTCACCTCCAATTTTCAATCAATAATAATCAGATCAAAATCGTCACTGGACATTAATAAACAATCCAGGAGAATTTTATGAATATATAACTTATTACCTTTGTATGAGTAGTATAATTGGGAGAGTACCTCCACTGTTGTTATTATTTAAACGAAAGGTCTAGGGTAGTTCAGAGTCCTCTTGAATATCTCGATCTATTTCAAATTATAAAAAGCAGGTTAAAGATGAATAAACCATCATTCAATCCAAAAGTTTAAGTTTATGAGTTAGGTAAATTTAATTCATTTATGGATATCTAACAAAAAAAAAAGGAAAAAGAAAGTTTTGCATGCATGTTGGAAAAAATAGATTAAAAAATTGAAATAGAAGGAAGAAGAAGAAGATGGATACATGAGAAAGAAGAGGTTCATATCCGTCTCGAGCAGTTCGAACAGAGAATCATTCAAATGGTCGGAGATGACCACGAACATCTTGATATCCTTCTCAAATTTGTTAGGATCAATGTCAGTATTGATAGAAAAATACTTGCTCAGAATTTTTGTCTCTACTACCATAAATAAGAAAGGTATATGTATATTTATTTTCAAGTAAAAATTAAATCAAATGTTTGGCAACTAAAAGAAAGAAATAAAAAAAATAGAGACTTTTATAAAAAAAGAAAAAAAAAAACAAGTTGTAAAATTTTCAAGACTGCCGTGTACAAGATTTGGTCTTTAGGAAGGATGCAAGTATTTTCCTTCTCCATATTACAATTTTGCCCCCGCTCTTCGGTTCTTCATTTTCCCCCTCTCAAATTCAATTTTCTTCCTGGAGAAGAAGTTTCGGTACCACTGCACAGTACACACCCGCTCTCTCTCTCTGAGCTTTCGATCTTGCTAGCAAAATTTGGGACAAATTCTCTTGTAAATACCAAAAACAAGTTTTGGGTTCCGCGAAGTTGCAGAAGTGGAAGAATACAATGGCTTCGATTTCTCTCACTGCGTCTCTCTTCTCTCTCATTTGCATTGCTGTTTTTCCCAGCTTTTGCTTAGCAGGCGATCCCTATGTCTTTTACGACTTCCGCATCTCATACATCACTGTTTCTCCTCTTGGCATTCCTCAACAGGTGGGCTTTGTTTTCACTTTGTTTTCTCTCATTTCTGTGTAGCACTCTGGTTTTCGATTCGGACTGGTGAAATGCATTGAACATTTTTGGTTTTGGTCTTTGTTTCTGCTTTCGATTTGGATTCTATTTATCAGCTTGTTGTTTTCTATGTGCACTCTACTGGTTGATGGATTTGTCCCAGATTTTGGTTTTGGTCCTTACTGATTTTTCACTTCGGATTTGGGACTTCCTGAGTTGACTTGTGGATTTGTTTACTTTTTGGGGGCTTGGGGGGTTCTTTTTCTGTGATCTTCAAGATTATTGTCATCTTCTAAGTGGATTTTGAACTGTTTTCAGCATCTTTTCTTCGTTTTAGGACTGTGGATTTGTTAAATTAAGTGACGGAGACTAGTGCTGGAGAAAACAGATATGTGTTTCTCACGGTTCTTTTAATTTTGTTCTTTCTTTGTTATGGTTGCTGTAGTTTGGCTTTTCGGGGGGAAGGGGGGTTCCTTTGTGCCTCTTGGACGTCTGCGTGGGTGATCTTTAGTTGGATTTTTCTCTGATTTTTACAATATATTTAGAAACAGTTTGACCTTTTTCACTGCAGTTTTCGAGTCTCAGAGATGCTAAATTGTATAATACAGATAGAGGTTTGAGTGAGTCAACTGAGTTTGTTAACAACTTCTTATTGCAGGTTATAGCAGTTAATGGAAAGTTCCCTGGACCCGTAGTCAATGCCACAACGAATAACAATGTGGCCGTGAATGTTTGGAACGATTTAGATGAAGATCTCCTTCTCACTTGGTAGGTTGCCTGTGGTCTAGTAACTTCCTTTTGTACATGGTGCTCGCTTGTTGTTAGCAATGAATTTTGTGTTTAAGCATGCTTTCTATGTGATTGGAGATGGCTTGTTGTGACAGGCCTGGGATTCAAATGCGACGTAATTCGTGGCAGGATGGTCTTCTTGGCACCAACTGTCCTATTCCACCGAAGTGGAATTGGACTTACCAGTTTCAAGTGAAGGATCAAATTGGGAGCTTCTTCTATTTTCCATCTTTGAACTTTCAGAGGGCATCTGGTGGTTTTGGTCCTTTTATTCTCAATAACAGGGAAATAATCCCAATTCCTTTTGCAGAACCTGATGGGGATATTCTACTGCTTATTGGTGATTGGTACACACAAAACCATACGGTCCGTATTAAGCAGGTTTTTTGTGTTTTTATGTGAATGAAAGGAAAATAAATAGCAATTTAATACTGATTTCTCTCAGGCATTAAGGGCTACACTTGATGCTGGAAAGGACCTCGGAATACCTGATGGGGTTCTTATCAATGGAAAGGGGCCTTATCAGTACAACACAACTCTCGTTCCTGCGGGCATCGAGTATGAATCCATTCCAGTAGACCCTGGTAATGTTCTTTATAAGTTATCAGAGTACTTGTTGATTACACTCTCCCCTTCAGATAATTTTTCCTGTCTCTCGTTGATTGGAAATTTGACTATGTATCATTTTCATAGTCACATTAGATGGGCTTCTGTCAGATTATTTATCTCATTATAATATGCACAAAAGAAGATAATGACTTTCAGATGGAATTTTATGCTATTAGGATATGTTTAAATCATGGTCTCTTTCTTTTGCATGTCTAGCTATGTCCTTACATTAGAATCACTGCAGCTTTTGTTACATGTCTGTTTTCCGTTTTCAACTGCCGGGATCTTGATTGATGTTGACATTATGTGATGCAGGGAAAACCTACCGACTCCGTGTGCATCATGTTGGTATTTCAACTAGTTTGAACTTTAGAATCCAGAATCATAATCTGCTTCTTGTAGAAACGGAGGGACATTACACAGTTCAACAAAATTTCACCGACTTTGATATTCATGTTGGGCAGTCATATTCTTTCTTGGTTACCATGGATCAGAACGCTAGCACTGATTACTACATTGTTGCAAGTGCTAGGTTTGTGAACGGATCTACTTGGGAAAGGGTTACCGGAGTTGCCACCTTGCACTATTCTAATTCTAAAGGACCGGCAACTGGTCCTCTTCCTGACCCACCTAATGACATGTATGACAAAGAGAGATCCATGAACCAGGCAAGGAGTGTAAGGTATGCGTATGTTATTTAACTTGCCCGAATTGCTCGAGGGAAGGTCAATTGTCTTTTCACATAATGCTTGATTACTTCCACAATATGCCCTGCAAGAAATGTTTTGAATATATGGACCCAAGAACGATTTACTCATTATTTTGGTTTCCACCTTTCTGTAATGTATAGCAATCTTGCACTTTTGATGTGATGTCAAATGCTGCTATTTGCAAGTAGATTTGATATTTACAATTATTTTTCGTCCATAACGATATTATACGTCAAAGTCAACTTTTAAGTGATATGATTGCCTGCAGTTGCTTCCCCATATTACCTGAAGTCATCTTCTTAATTATTAGTTATGAGTTCGACATGTTTCTAGCTAATGATATGATACTCAATTGACTCTGTTAGGCAAAATGTAACTGCAAGTGGAGCTCGTCCCAATCCCCAGGGATCGTTTCACTATGGTCAAATTAATGTGACTGAAACATATCTATTGAAGAGTGCACCGCTGGTGACGATAAATGGGTCACCTAGAGCTACCCTTAATGGTATTTCGTTTGTCAATCCCGATACACCCATCAGGCTTGCTGACCAGAATAATGTGAAGGGATCTTACAAACTTGATTTTCCTGATAGGCCGTTCAACCGGACGCCACATGCTGATAGATCTGTTCTTAATGCTACATATAAAGGCTTTATTGAGGTCATATTTCAGAATAATGACGCAACAATGCAGAGTTTTCATGTGAATGGTTATTCCTTCTTTGTTGCAGGGTGAATTCCATTTCCATTAATGTTCTGGACTTTCAAATTATAATTGGTATTATTATTTTACTAAAAAGTTTTGAAGTCTAAAAGGGGCTTTATCTCAGGATGGGTTATGGTGATTGGTCAGAGGACAAAAGAGGTTCCTACAATAAGTGGGATGCAATCAGTCGCTGCACAACACAGGTTGGTTTTCGTTTTCTTTTCTCTCCTCTTGTGCTAATGAGTAATTTCTTTAGGATGTTATTGAAACCACGACCACAACTTTTTCTTTTGAATTTCATCACACAATACTGTTACTAAATGTTTAAATAGGTTAAATTTAGTCTTGTATTTTTCCATCAATTCCACTTTAGTCTCGTAGTTTAAATATTTTAATTGTAGTCCTCGTGCTTCGATAATATATCATGATTTGTCCATTTGTTAGTTAAATTAATAAGAGATGACGTGGTACCACTAGTGAGTTGACGTGTCACTTTGTAGCTGCTGACGTGGCACCACATAGATGCTGATATCAACAAGAGATTGATAGGGTCCAAATTAGAAACAATTGGAAGTACAAAAACTGGAATGGTGCGACAGTAAAAGTATTGTGAGTTTGGAATTAGGTTGGATCACAATATGCTTACTGTTACTGTTTTAGAAACACACAAAAGTTCACTGTTTCTTATATTAGTTATTAGTTAGTGAATGTTGTTCATGCTTACACTATGGAAAGCAAAAAACTAATTTTCATATATTGTGATTTAAAAAAGCATGGTAGTGTACAAATAAATAAATAATAACAATAAAGAAATAATTACTCATTAGGTTTGATTTTGCTTGGTTGGAGCCCGTTATTTTAGTTTCTTTTTTTTTTTGTATGCCTTTTATTTTTGTTTCATTATTCTAAATGAAAGGTCGGTTCTCTCCTGAAAAATATTTTTAATATTATGTGATTTCTTATACTTGTTGCTCTACCATATTTGCATTCGTCCTCTTAAATGGTTCAATTCGGTTCCTATAATTTGCTGTTTAGGTATATCCGGGGTCTTGGACTGCAATCCTCATTTCTCTGGACAATGTTGGAACATGGAATATAAGAGCAGAAAATCTGGATAGATGGTATTTGGGCCAAGAAACATACATGAAAATTACCAATCCTGAGGAAAATGGGGAAACCGAAATGGCTCCTCCTCCAAATGTTCTATATTGCGGTGCCCTGCAGAGTCTACAGACGTATGTAACTTTAAAATTTTAAACAGACCTCTCCCCCCTCCCTCTGTTGTATTTATTCTGAATTCTTATGTTTTTTGTGCCAGGCAACATCGACGTAGCTCGGGAGGGCCGATTGTCACGTGGACATGGAAATCATGCAACATTTTGCTGATGGTATTACTATGTTACATTCTCAATTTTAGTTGAATTTAGAGGTTTGATATCACTCTGTAGCAGAGATTATTGTGGGATGGGATGGCATTATTGAAATTGTTTGTCAACGTATTAGTATATATTCATAGGTTTTTTGTATCCTAAGTTCATGTAGCAGACATTTTGTTTGATTTTTAATGTCAGGCAATTTTCGCTTTTTCTTTTTAGCTAGATTAAAATTTGCACCTTGGTAAGCTAAAGTTCATCGTTCTTTACTAAATAAGTCATTATGCCAACTTTGTTATAATAATAGTAGCAATTCCAATGTAATTTCTACCGCAGGGTGGACAAATATACGAGTGATATACTTGATATTAGGTATATCAGATGTGATATCAAATCTTAATTACATCTTTGATATAATTGATATATCTAATATGAAGTATATCTATCACACTAAATATATGAATTGATATACTTCATATTAATTACATCATTATTAAATTTTATTTAGGTTAGAAGATTTTGGTTGAAATAAAATTATTGGTTTCTTTGTGATATATCAAGTATATATTAATGATATACTTTATTTTAGGTACATTAGTTATATAAATGATATACAAAATACTAGGTATATAATTGATAAATTTTCTTCGGATCGAAGATTTTGGTTCTAGTAACACTGCAGGGTTTTTATTGTTATATCAAGTATATCGGTGATATATTTCATTTTAGGTATTTCACTGATCTTATAATCTATACTATATATAAAAGTTGTCATAGGGAGAAAATTTCTCTTCCTATTTTACTATTTTAATTTAAACATTTTCTCTTCTACCTTTATGGTAATGGCAACCTAGGATTATACAATTGAAAATATACTCTTTTTCGAACATTACTCACAACCACTCAAATTAATATTATTTTAATGATGTACCAATAAAACCTTAACAAAATGACTATAAAGTCAAATATCCTCATTCATTTAAGAAACAATATCCTAATATTTATAAAAAAAAAATAATATACTACTCATGGTAGGAAATGGTAGTATTGTTGAAAATTCTTTTCAAAATTAAAAATATATCAGGATAAAATTAGTAATTTACGTAAAATGTGTATCTATGACAAAAGTGTAAATATTTGAGATAGTAGACATTTTCGTAATTATAATGTTAAAAATAGATTGTTAACCCTAAAATAAACACGGTTGAAAATATAAGCTCTAAATGGATTACTCACTCTATTATCCCTTCTAGATTTATGTAAAACAAATGGATAAACTCCAACGTTGGTCTGTCTCATATGAGAATTTTGAATTCTTGCCAAACAAATCACCTTAGAGTCTATTGAAACGAACATACGGTACCTCCAATTACGTGGGTTCGATCTCTCATCTCATGTATTAGTACTAAAAATACAGCCTAGTCTAGAATAGGTACCGGAGATATTTTAAAATTCTAAAAAAAAAATGGGAAAAAAAAAGTAAGCGTGAAAGTTCCTCGGAACAAAATAGTGGCGGCCCATGCTGGTGTGATAAACGGCGATTAACGCGACTTCGAAATGCGAATTTGTTCCAGTCATGGAGACAATATCCAAGTCTTTCAACCTCGGATCGTCAAAGACAATCAAAGCGCTGTAGATTCAATTCTAGTCATCGACATCCAACTCTCTCGTCTTCGCATCATTCCTCAAACCGAAACTGAGAAGCTATGGAGCAACAGGTTGCTAGGGTTCGCTGCCAGAGAATTGGCTGCAACGCCATGTTCACTGACGACGACAATCCCGAAGGTTCCTGTCAATACCATGATTCGGTATGTTAATTCACTCACACCCTTCTTCTCCTATTAAAATATACTGAGAATTGCGGATCGTTGCTCTGGATTTTCAGTTTTAAATTTATAAAATCAGCCCTACTTGTAAACCTGTTCGTATGGGAACTGGTGTAGCTGATCTAGTTATTCCGAAAATGAAGCTTCAGAAGTTCTTGTTTAGCTTTGGGAATTTAATGCACACTTTCCTGTGGTTTTTCATTGCTAGTTGGACATAAACTTACTGAATAATGCTCACTCTCATTAAGATTCTTACAGTTGATTAACAATTTTATTATCATGATGACTGGACTCAATCGAGCTCTGTTGTCCTGGGGCCGTCAATGATAATAAGAAAAAATATATATATTTAGTTAGGGACTTTGTGGTTCGTTCTAATGATTGTTTGGAACAAACTTCAATACAGAACTTCAACGGTCGGTGAGGGTGGGGTGCATTGAAGTTCCTCAGTTTTGTATTTGATTGTCTTCATTGTATTAGGGGTCAAATGAAAAGATTCTCAAGTGGTTTAAAACCAGTATAACACATTTTTTGGGATGTAACATTGTTTTTTATTCGCGCACAAGTTAAAAATTGTATAATGAAGATACTTCTATTTTTACTTCACAATTCTTTTATTCAGTTTCTAAGCTAGTAGTTGGAAAGCCTCAACTTATCTTGGTTGTGATGCCCACCAATAGTTGGGTTCATAACAAATTGCGGGTACGAAGCCATAAGAACTCTCTTCAGGTATGAAGTTCAGGGCTTTGTAGGCTTCAACAGTTTCTCAACTAGTTGTTAACCGCAATATATTTCACCATGACGTCACTAAAGGTTGGGTATGTGACATGGTAGTAACCTCTTCTCAATAGAGTTGACTATGAAGTTTTAGGAGCTATGCAAACCCCAACAGTTTTTTAACCGATTGGGCAGACGTCAATCTATCTCAACCTCAAAGCTATTAATGTCGGCCACAATGAACTTCGGCTACGAAGCAATAAAATTTCTCACAGTCATAAACCCCACTTAGCCAAGTGAATTGCGAAATCTAAGCCCATGCAAGCTTTAGCGTAGGGTTTAACAATCATAAACATCTAAACCAAGAATTCAAGATAATGCAATCATAACACTAGGAAAGGTTGATTTCATTAACAAAAAGGCTTGGCCAGGATTAGGATTAGGGGTAATAAGGGATATAAGAGTCTAATCTAGGTGACATCTTCCTTGCTTGATTCATCTGCTACACCTTCAACTTGAGCAATGTCCTTTACTAGAGTTGTCCACTTCAAGCTAATCCTTCTCTCTAACAGTCGCCTTAAAGCTCCTTAAGTCTTGAAATTGCTACAAGTGCTCAATGTCTAGCATGACCACACCTTCTGGACGGACGATTAACTTCCATGCTACTTAAGTCTGGGATATGATAGACCACTTTTGGGACCCCTGGAGGCAGTGTTTTTGAGCTATGGTGCAAGACAACATGGGGTGGACACTTCCTGCCTTGCAAGAAGCAACGCAGAGCTCTTTCAACATGGTGCCCAACCATTGTGCACCATTTTGCGCCACAATAATGGTGAGGCGAGTGCCTTAGTAACGAACAACAATGATAGGTGTAGGATAGAGGGCGCAAGGAATTTTAATTAAAACCTGAATCAGTTGGTAATCAATCAGAAACTACTCAAAGAAAGCCCATTAGAACAGCCCACTTGATCTTCCTACTCCTTAGCCCACCATTGCAAGACATTGAAGCTTGAAAAGTTGAAACATTCACATAAGTTGTATCAAGCTTTAACCTGAAATGTGAGTAAGTCTTGCTTCTTTTATTTCAATCTTTTGTGATTCTCCTCCCGAGGACAACAATGAAGAGTGGATGTGATTTAAAAAAAAAAGATGGTAAAGTAAATTTAATTTTTGAACTATCTACAAGGTAAAATACAAATTATGACCAGAAAGGCAATTAAGGAAGTGACCAAGAAAAACATACCTGTATAGAGGTGAGCAATTACAACCAAAGAATCGATCCGACCGACCCAAATCGACCGAACCGATGGGTCAGTTTTAAAAGGGCATCAATCGGTGGTTGGTTTTTAAAGTTCATAACTGAGTAGTCAGTCGGTCGCACTAAACCCATGAAAACTAACTGACCGACCAACTTTTTAATACTAAAATATATATATGTTGTTGCGTCGGCCGCCTAGGGCTTTTACCCCTTTTCCTTTATCTTCTATTCGTGCTGCAAGATGTCTTCCCAACCCCCTCTCTCAATCTCTCATAGCAACCCTCTCTCTCACTCTCTCATCTTTCTCATAATCCCATCCTTTTGTTTGTGGCTTCATTGTTCATGGCTGAAATCCCATGGCTTCGTGCACAGCATCCCTTCGTCCCACTCGTGGCTTCATGCTCGTGGCCAAATCGAATCGGAATCCCCTTCGTTCTCCTCTGCCTTTGTTCATGTTCGTAGTGTGGCGTGGTGTGGTCGTGCGTTGATTTCAAGATCCATCATTGTTCTTCTGCCTTCGATTTTGAGATCCATCACCATTCTTCTGCCTTTGATTTTGAGATCTCTCACTGTTTTTCTTCTTCCTTCTAATTAATCTTTTTATTTGAATTGATAAACGGACAAAGTAATAAAAGAATGAAAAGAAGGTTTCTATTTTTTGAAAACCGACCCCGACCGACCGATGATCACCCTAGCTGAAATGTCATTGAAATGAGACCAAACATGTACATGTCTCCAAGCCTTCTTTGGATCCTCATGGAGACTACCAAATGAGTCAATGACTGGATTAGTTTATCTAGCAACTCAGAAGGCTCACTCCTTGGTCCAGCAGCTCAAACATACTTGCCAAAAAAGCCAGTGTGGAAGAAGAGCTTTGGCTGTAACCACCATCAGAGATCAGACCTTAGTCTCCTCAGACCTTAGTCTCTCCATCCCAAAAACAGCTTCTATTTGAGAAAAGCTCGACCAACCATCATAGGTGGCTCATTGGTCCAAAAGGACTAAGTAAATTGAGAAGAAATGAGTTCAAACTCTATGATAGCTATCTACCTTAGAAACTAATTCCTATGTATTTTTCAGCACCAAATGTTGTAGGGTTAGACAGCTGCCAGAAATTTATATATACATATAGCTCAACCTCTTCAATTTGGATATCTCCCTGGTACTTGGATGTGTTAGCGAGCCCACTGCCAGTGCAGCAAGATGACCTTTCATCTCGTAGTTAGAATCACTTCTCGCATTCGAGTAGGAAATTCAGGAGGTTGCCATTTGGCCAATTGATGGGCAAATCTTGCCAAGTTCACCAACCTTACAAATGATGAATCAAAACTATGTTCCCATATCCTTTAAACAGCAAAAAAGATCCAGAATCTTTAGAAATTAACGTGTCATTGTGTACATGTTGTATTGGGTCCCTGTTTCGTGTCTATGTCCTGGCTTCTTGGGATATCAGAACTAACATCAAGGATTTCACACCTCTACAATATTTAGGTGAGAGAAAAGGAGGCAGGTAAGGGTATTTGTACCTTGTTTGCAAAAGAGAGGTGAAGGTGTGCCGTATACTGAACAGAAAGAATATATATGTCTATAAAACTGAATCAGTTTTTTAAAAAATGAATCAGGGTTGGTTTACAAGCATATTGAATTATGTTGGGATTTTTTTTTTTATTATTATTTTTTTTGTGGGATGGCTTAGTGGTCAATAAGGGTCAATGCAAATAGCAAAGGACTTAGAGGGAATGAGTTCAAACCATGGTGGCCACATACCTAGGATTTAATATCCTACGAGTTACCTTGTCAACCAAATGTAGTAGGGTCAGGCAGTTGGCCCGTGATTAGTCGAGGTACGCGCAAGCTGGCCCGCACACACGGATATCAAAAAAAAAATGTTGGGATTTTTTGTTTTGTTTTTATACCTTTTACTTTTTATATTTTAAATTGCCCTTGTTCTACTTTATGATATAATTTTTTGTTGTATAACTACAGTGCCAAAAAATTGTTTGCAGTGGAACTTTTAATTTAATTGCAATTAATTGTTGAAAGACCCTTTTTCTGTCAAAGCTTATGTTCATGGTACTTGAAGTTGTTTATATGATAAATGACTCTCAGTTTAATTGGAAACAACTATTTAGTTATTACATGTTTTCCTCCACAAATTACGTTGTCTTATTCCTTTGGGGTGTGGTGAGTATTTTACTAATTTTTTCTTGTTTCCTTTGCACGCTCTGGAAATTCGTGGTCTCCATTTCTGCCAGGGAGTAAGTTCACATCCACTTATTGGCTCTCAAGACTATCTTAGTTTCTTTTCCTCTAAGGATTATATCTTTCTTTAAATATATGTTGGATAGAAGGTTGAAGTTGAAGTAATTTTTACAGCCTATATTTCATGATGGGACGAAAGAATGGAGCTGTTGCAAGAAAAGAAGCCACGATTTCAGTTTATTTTTAGAGATTCCAGGGTCAGATCTCTTTTCATGATTTTATTTTTAGTTGGAACTCAATAATGTTGCCCTTATGTAACTCATTGCCTACAAGTGAATTGTAAATGTTGAGTAGCCTAGCATGCTTAATTGATGTGAGCTATTCCATTCCCCCATTTACCCAGAAGACAAATATTAATTTTGTTTAGGCAATTGCAAATATTATGCAAATACTGACCAAGCCTCCGTACCTCTAGGACCAATATATTTACTGTTGCTTTTAATTCATCAATTTTTTATATGACATTTACTGTTAACTTTCTTAAATGTACATGCTATACGTCTTATATTCATTTTTATACTCAATTTCTAGTCTTGGGTCCTGTCATACACCAATTTGAAACATTCACAATTGTCCGCAACAATGCCCTTCACGTTCTGAAAAATGGGTGGTGTGAATTGAATTATTGTCTTAACTTTCTGCTTTTATGGCTTTTCATTTAGACCTAGGAAGATTTTTTGTGGTGTGTTCATTCTGCTTTTTGCTTGGATGACTGGTATAAAAGATTAAGAATTGATATGTTCTTCTACAAAGAATATATTTTGTTTTGCTAATCCTTCATTTCTGTAAAGTGTAAATCTATCCACATTTTATATCAGTGAGCATATCATTTATTTATAAGACTAAGATGGATGGTATGAATAAGCTTAGCTTGATCTTCAAAAGCCGTTTATCGTTGACCTTTTTGAATGAAGATGCAAGACCGGAAAACATACAACAGAAAGGCCAGTTTTGTCCAAGCCATCCACTGCTGTAAAGAAGCCAAGTCCGGCCCCTGTGTCTTCCATAACAAATACATTAGGGAAAGAGTCATGCGCTAGGTGCCGGCAAGGTTTCTTTTGTTCAGACCATGGTAAGTTACTTTTCTTGAATTCTTTTCTGAGAGGGTATAGTTGTGGCTTAAATATTTCTATCATATGAAGTTGCAGCAACAGAATTTTGGAAGCGATTTTTATGGTTTTACTTTTGATGAAAAGAAGAAAAGTTGCTGTATTTATCAATTTTCGTGGAAAAATGGAGTAAATTGGATATGTTTAGATTCTTAAAATTTGTTAAGCTTGACCTAGCCGCGTTAATGGACCATCTGCACTGCAACAGCAAAAACTTGATTTCACCAACAATTTTCACTTCATCTTGCATTCTTTTAAACTGGAGCCCCTCTGTAACTCTGTTTGTTTCTTTTTGGTTTCCTTGTTAGCTCTTTTGGCTTCGTATGATTTTGATTTTCTCTTTTTGTATTGCCCTCAGTTTTCATTCATTCTCAAGTAGTCTCTTTATTAAAAAGGAAAAAAAAAAAAAAACTGAACTTCAAATTCTTTAGCCGATTGGCTTCTTTTCTTTCAGTTTTATGGAGAGGAGTTTTCTGATGTCCTTGCTCCATTTGCTTTTTAATAGTTTTTACTATCTCATTGCATCCTGTTTGATTGTATGTCGCACAATTTTGCACCCGAGTATTGGAACACCTTTATTTTGTGTTACTTGTTTCACTGCAGTTCYTTCCAACTATTAATACTGTAATCTAATCCAAGTTTTGGTCTTAGGTTCACAAGTCAAAGGCGATAACAAATCTAGTAATGAAGCCTCAACTTTACCTGATGAAACCAACGCAGATTCTCAAGCCGCTCCTGCTCCAGCCAAAAAGATAATTGGTATAAATGAACCTCAGATCTGCAAGAATAAGGGATGTGGTAAAACTTTCACAGAGATGGAGAATCATGACACTGCCTGCAATTTCCATCCCGGTCCGCCTGTTTTTCACGACCGGTTGAGAGGGGTGAGATACATCTATTTACTTAAACTTTTTCATTATCGCGGCGCTTCAAAATTATACACTGCCGAACATGATATTTATGTTTTTCTCCGCTATCCATTTGATTTTCAGTGGAAATGCTGTGACATTCATGTTAAGGAATTTGATGAGTTCATGGAAATTCAACCATGCACTCGCGGGTGGCACAATGCCGATCCAGCGTAACTAAACAGCATAGGCACACAAGGTATCGAGTTTCTTGCATTTTACATGTTTATGAGGATGTGTTATGCCTTCTATCTTCTTTAACCTTCTTCTGCAAGATGAAGCTGCCTGTCGTTTCGGCATTTTCACGCTCTACTCTCAATTTAACCGTTGCATGTCTTGACTTTATATGATAAGTTCAATGTTATAAACTTGTGATCCTGAATATAACATTCTTAATCTTTGGAAACTATATATCTGGAACCTTGTGTGGATGTACTGTATTCGCGGACCTTTTTTACGTATCTCTTGTTATTTGGTATCATTTTAATTCTTTAGGCTTCTATTGAATTGAGATATCCGTTTATTATTGTCCATCTTTTTTATATAATATAAGGCATCCTCTGGATAATTCAAATCGAAGGAATTGGATATCTAATTCAGGTGCATGATCAATCAATAGGAAGGCTCCTACACTTCACCTGTCACTAATTTCTCAATAATTTAATGGTTAAAAAATACATTTGGTCACGTACTTGCACTAAAGTAACAATTTAGTTTCTGAACTTCAATATATAACGATTTAGTCCTTGTACTTTCCCTAAAGTAACAATTTAGTTATTGGATTTTAACTTGTAACGATTTAATCCCTGTAGTTTAAAATTTGTAACAATTTAATCTCTATCGTAAAAATTTTTATTAAAATTAAGTGTCGTATTTTATCATATAACAATTTTAATCTTTCTAATTCATAAACATATTTAGTCCTTTAATTTATCAATCTATACATACAAGAAACTTAATAAAAAAAATTTCACGATGAGGACTAAATCGTTGCATATTAGGACTAAATTTTTACCAATTTGAAAGTGTAGGGACTAAATCATTTACCAATTTGAAA
This sequence comes from Momordica charantia, assembly GCF_001995035.1. The sequence goes on from NW_019104490.1 coordinate 4,352,235, forward strand.
GTGCAGGGACTAAATCGTTACAAATTAAAGTTTAGTGACTAAATTGTTATTTTAGTGAAAGTACAGGGATTAAAAGTGTTTTTTAACCTAATTTGATCCATTGGTATTTTTTTAATGCATTTTTTACTAATAATATATAAGGAGTCGTCTGTTTTTTCTAGATAGATAATTTAGTTCTAACCTCTTTTTCATTTTTAAATTTCGCCTTCAAGCTTTTGACTTTAAACGGTAGGTTAAAGCATTTATGTTCAATCAGATGGTATTCAATTTGAATCCTCACGTTTTATTTTTTTAGGAAAAAAAAATCTATTCTTAATGCAAGTAAATGTACTTGCCAACTTTAACACGGCTTAGGTGTAAAAGTAACTTTTTGCAAGTTTGAAGTTTTGGACCTATTTGGTATGCAATTTGGATTCTATTTTTTGTTTTAAGATTCACTTAATTAGATCGATTTAATTTGGATGTTTTTAGGTTTTGAATTTGAAATCAAATTACGTTAAAAAAATTAAAAACTTTTATAAATATACTATTTCATATTATAAACTAATTTCATGTTTTGTTTTTTTTTTAAACACTTATTTCATTTTTTAAAAATTAAAACAGGTAAAAATACTATATATAATAGGGTAAACTAATAATTTTACAAAATATATAACAAAAATTATTTAATTAATTATCATTATTTCATATTGAACTAAATATTTAGTTGGTAATTACCATGGGTAATTTTGTTTTTAAATTACCAATTAGATGTGCGGTTAATTTCTAATCCCATTTCCACCTATTGCTAAACTCTAAAAAGGAGGGAGAAAAAGAGAATCGACACCTCCTATTCCTACTTATTTTATTTAGACTTTTTTATCCTTTTAGTTTATTTGTTATAATCGTTTAAATTAAATAAATGGGCCTAAGAAAAAGATGAGTGTTAAAACTTATTCGAATTAAATTCAATAAAAAAAATTACTTATTCGTTATTCCAAACACAAATTATTTTGTTGGAGTCCATCATATTCGTCAAATCGTTTATATCTTTTCAGCTATCTAATCTTTTTCGTATCAATCTATATCAAAGATATATCCAATAAATAATTTAAACAAAATATTATAAAAATAGTTGCTAAAAAAAGTAATATAATAAATAAAATAAAGAACAAATCGTAACACGTGTAAATTAATTATTACTATGATGGCAGTCAGTTAATTGATGTGTTTTTTTTTTTTTTTAAAGATAATTGGTGTGTATGTTAAATGAATGATGGTTTTAATAATAAGTAATCGATATTAAAGCAATTTCATTTTTAGTTTTCTATTTTAAAAGTTAGCCCTGTTTTCTCACTATTTTTTTTAATATATTTTTCACTTTTTTTCAAAAGATATATGAATTTTTAATCATATTTTAATAACAGTTTTTTTTGGAAACTACTTTTAGTTTCAAATTTTGGCTCAGATTTTGAAAATGAAGTTTAATAACAAGAAAAAAACAATACATAGGTAGGAGTATTGTTGTAAGCTTATTTTTTAAAATATACTAAAAACATAATTTATCAAACAAACCCTTAATTTTTAGCTTTTTTTTTTTAAATTATGTTTGATTTCTTACAATATCTTTATTATGTTTTACATGTATTTTAAAAATAAATTTTCGCTTTTAGTCCAATTTCAAAACAAAAATAAGTTTTTAAAAACAATATTTTATAGTTTCCAAATTTTGGTTTATATTTTAAAAGTGTTTTTTAAGAGTAGGATTAAAAATAATAATGAAACACTGGTAAAAGTAATGTACAAAACAGAAAACCGAAAAGTGAATAATTATAAAATAGAGCCTTAGTTAATCAACAATTTATATGAATTAACGACATCATATAGGATAAGAACATATTATATTATAGTTATTAAGGTTAATCCATCATTAATAAGAATTGTAAAATTGTCAACCTAAACGCTAAACACCTTTTTGCCCCAGCATTCCCCTGCGACTTGACCGTGCCACCGTCAAGTTCTGTTCTAGCAAAGCTAAGAACGCTTAACTTTGAAGTTCTTATGATTGAGCTACCAAAAAAGAATGTGCACCTTGTTGGTATAGGCAGTGACTATTAATCCTTTGCCTTTCTTGACCATTATTCCATAGTCGGGCATCACAATTTATCTCTAACCAAAATGTTACGATGATATCTATCCAAATCAAACTAGACGAACTCGAAAACTCATCTAACAAGGGCAACCCAAAGTATTACTACATTTGGAAGATGTTTTAAGTGCCCTAGAATCTTGCACATTGAGCTTGATAGGTGAAATTATTGAGATTATAGGCTTTGGTTCGGTAGCCATTGCATTTAATTTGCATATATTATACATTGAAACCTCTAATATAATTCAATGGAAAAGGGGAAAAAAAGTACAATAATTCAAAACAATTATTTTAAAAGATAAATTATGAAATGGACTCTCCAACAGCCAAATGTAGAGATGCTTCATGTGATACTATGTAGCAATTTTTAGATACTAATATGGTTCTAATATTTTAACTTTAAGAAATTTTTATTTTAGTCTTTAATTTTTTTAATTATATTTAAGTTTAGATCTGTTTTTGGTTTTTATGCTTATTTACTATTATTTGTAATATGCTCTCAAAATAATTTTTAAATCATGTTAGAAAAAATAGTTTTTAGAAACAGGTCTATGTGATTTTTAGTTAAATTTTCAAAAATAAAATGTTATTAAATGTTGCCTAAGGAATAGATAAGATATTGAGTTTAATTAATTGAAAATGAATAAGAATTAGTGTTGGAACAGCTATTGGAAATAAACTGGAAAAGAATAAATAAAATCTTGATTCCCAAATGGTTTGTTTTTTTCTTAAATAGAAAAGAAAATACATTTTTATTTTTAAAAAAGTTGAACTGCTCAAAAAAAAAAACGGCTTTCCGTTATATTATATTAATTGTGGACCAAATAATGCCACAAATTAAACCTGAAAATGACAGCAACCTCACAATTATAAGTCTACAACTCCATGCCTTTGCTTTGTAATTTCAACCACTTCACTATTTTTCTTTATTAACTTTATTAAATAATTAATCAATCTATATAATATAATTTTTACATAATTTTTATTTAAAAGTAAAACCTGTCTATTTAAATTTTTTGTTAATATTATATAGGTTGAAAACCACATTTGAAATGTAGTTTTAAATTGACAGAAATTTAGTCATTCAACTTTAGTAGGTAACGATTTAGTTCATATATTTTAAAATTTGTAACAATTTAGTTCTTACGATATAAAATCTCATCAAAATTCAATGTTGATTTTTATAGTCTTTTTAATTTATAAGTATGTTTGGTCATACATCGGTATATTGATCTACAGATATAAGAAATTTAACAAAAATTTTAACAATAGAAACTAAATCGTTACAAACTTTTAACTACATGAACTAAATTGTTAAATAACAAATTTATGAACTAAATTGTTACCAATTTGAATATACTTGGATTAAATCCTTATTTTAACTTATTATATACGATAATATTATTTATCAAATGTTTCTTTTATATAGAATTAGGAAATTGATTTTAAGTTGGTTTGGTTGTGTATGTAAAAATGTTATTTCACGAGTTAAAATTTGATTTTAGTACATGAATTATCATGATTATTTCATTTTAGTTTTTTAACTTTGGAAAGCATCTCTTTTAATTCATAAACCTTCATTATTCTATTTTAGTTTGTGAACTTTCGAAACATCTATTTTATTTTATGAATTTTTTTTAAATGGGTCACATAAATTGGGTAAGGTGGGTGAGTAAATATTAGATGACCAAGTTTTTTTTTTAAGTTTAAAGATTTAAATAGATATTTTAAAATTTTAAAATTAAAATAAAATAAACTTAAAAGTTCTTTTTAGTACAATAAACTTAAAATTTGAATGTTGAAAACTTGAAAATGAAATTAAAAAAAAAACATTTTTATAGGTAGCAAAAGAAATTTGAAAATGTCTTCTTCTTGTTAAGGACTGAAAAAAAAAAAAGACATAACAATGATTTATAATAGACATGAACTACTTTTCTAATTGTTAATTGATTTTGAAATGGAATCATAAATATTAATACTTTCATCTTGTTAAAAGTGTTATCAATACATTTAAAACCAATTATTTTATTTTTATTAGTATTTGGAAAATGAAGCATAAAGCATATATATATATATAACAATTAAAATTAAAAATAGAAATAAAGTTTATTACCTACCAAACAAAACTACATTGTAACGTTTCCCTAATGAGGCAGAGGCCCACCGGGAGAAAGAAAGATTTTGTGTTCATAAATGAAAAAGGTAAAGTAAAATAAAATGGGATTAGATATTATTTTAGTTCCTGTTTCAATTTTGGTTCTTTTTAGTCTATATCTTTAAAACATTCATTTTGGTACTTTTACTTTTTCATTTTAATCACTATATTTTCACAACGTCCATTTTGATTTATATGCCATTAAAATGTGATCTTTTGATCTATATTATAAACCTTTCAATATAAAAATTCAATGACTAAAGTATCGTACTAAAATTTGAATCGAAATAAATAAGATAAAAATTAAAATAGTCTGTAATTTAGAATATAGAGAAAAAAACAAATGTTTTAAAGACATAAAGATTAAAATAAACCAAATTTAAAAATATTTTGAAAATATAAAGATTAAAATAACAAAATACATAATGTTGTTCCAGAACAGGGTAGGGAGAGAGAATCATGAGATGCATCGAGAGAGTGTGTCCCACAAAGGAGAAATTAAAAAAAAAAAGAAAAAAAAGGATTCATTCATACATTCATTCATTGCACCCCTCGCAGGACTCGTGATACCTATTCCTCCCTCATCCATTTCTCTCCCCTTTTCATAATCACAACTTTATACTTTTTCCTACTAAACAATTTACATTATTCTTTTTTCGTTGTCGAGGTGTCCGTAAATTGGCCCGAACACATGGATATAAAAAAATATTCTTTTTCTATTAGAAAAATAACAATTTTGATCGGTGAATTTATGAATTGGATAAATTTGATTCATACATTGAATATCTAACAATCATAATAAATGGAGAGAAAATAATATAGTGGTTCGAACACAGGATCTCCCACTCTGATGTCATGATAAGGATAAATAAATAATCATTCAATCTAAAAACTTAAACTTATGAATTGGGTAAATTTAATTCATATACTCTACCTCTGACCTTCGTACTTAGAAGTTTTGTCATTTTTTTGTTCCCCATGAGTTGTAACGACGGCAAGAGATAAATGGTATGAAAAAATTATCGTATGGTTCCCTCCTATAAATGTTTTCAGATTATTTTGTAAACAATATTGTTATTGTTTTTATTCCAAAAATAGAAAAAAAAAATCATGCATCGTTCATGATATAAAAAGTGTTGCCATCTTCGTCTTTTAATAAGTTTTTCTTTGGAAACTTATTGAAAAAAAATTTTCATGTTCATCCAACGAATTGTAAAAATATATTATTCGCATGAAATTAATACGTCGGCAAAAAATAACATTATAGTTGGTACTATATTGAAATTTGTAAGTTTTAGTAGACTTATTTTAGGATTGATTAGATAAACTTGATTTTGTGAAGTTTTAACTTTTCAATTGTCCATTTTGATCTTTAATATTGTTATATTTTAGACTCTAAAAGTTTAAAAGGTCTATTTTTGTCCATTTCTAAAAAATAATTATTTTAATTTGGTCCATAACTTGATTTTTCTTCCAAGAAAAATAAAGTTATACCTCTCGAATGGATTAAAATCCTAAACTAATAACTATATTAATTAAAATCCTAAACTTTTCATAAATAAATTAATTTATATTATCTCTTAAGAATATTTCGTTTAAAAGTGGTTAATGCATAATTTTACACACGTATAATCTCCTTTTAGAGAATGACAGATAAAAAATTTAGATTGAGAACAAACTTACAAAGTAGATGAGGGAGTTAAAAGTTAGAGAGAGATTAAAAAATTTTAGAGAAAAAAATTAGAGATGTCGACGATACGAGAATTTGAAAAAAAAAAATTCTCATAATTTAATGGAAAAATAAGGTGAATAAAAAAAACTTTGAAAATTAGAACCATAACTATTTTAAAAAATAATTTTCAATTAATATTTTGGCCAAAAATTATTTAAAGAATCACTCTCAAAGTGATCCGATCTTGAATTTTTTTCAAAATCAGTTTAAAATTACTTTTGAATCCTTATCAAATATTCCATTTTAAAATAGATGTAATTTTTTTTCGAATAAAAATAATCACCCTTAAACATGTCCTATTTTATTGAAAATACAACAATGAAAAGTTTTTTTTAACTTAAAAAATTTAACAATCAAAATAGAAAAATTAAAAAAAGAAAAGAAAAAAGGGAAAGGGGTCAGAGTGAAGCCGGCGGCACAGTAGCTGAAGCTGAAGCTGAGGGCGGACATAATGCGGTCTGATGCTGACACTCCCAGTTTTCAAAACCCTACTGCTGTTCTTCAACTATTTTTAATTTCAATTTTTTCATCAACTATTTTTAATATATACCCACACAAAAAAAAAGAAAGAAAAAAGTATAATAGAAAATTAAAACATTTTAGATAACAGAGATTGTCGGGGAAAAACCTCAACATGCCACGTGGCATCGACCTACGGAGCTCGGGTCTCACACGGGTCTCACAGTTATATTTGGAGAAGGGGGGAATCATGTTGGTTCATCTCAACCGAACTGAGAGTCAGAGTGTCACCCGCACTTATAAGGAGTGATTCGAGGAGTCAATAACTGTCGGGATCATCTTTGGAATTCCAATTTTGATTATTAATATTCTGCTCACATCCCTGTAAATACATCATCGTTCCATTCAGGTATGCAATTTTGTCTGAAACCGACCTAAAAAATCAGAATTATAAGTAACTTGAGCGACATAGCGTTTTTTCTTTGCTTCCAGGTCTCCTTACTTAGCTCATCTCACTCGCTATACTCAACTCGCTCGGATCTCATTTCGTAGGTTTCTTTCATAAACATAGATTATGCTTGCTTGTGCTTACAAATTTGTTATGGAAAAAATTCGTATTTTTCACTTCATCGTCAATTTCAAATTCTAACTTTTGGTTTTATTTCATCTCACCTTAGATTAGATTTAAATTGTAAGGTGAAAGGCTCTTAACTAGTTAAAGATGCGTTTGGTTGATCTAAAAATAAAAGATTAAATAAAAATGTATTCTATATTCTCAGTATTTTCGAATATGTACTTGGTAGCAACCGAAAAAATTGAATTTCAATTTAAAAAATGTTCAAGTGATTTTAATAATATATTTGTGAACTAGTGGTAATTACCAACTAAATATTAAGTTGAATCTAAAATATAACTTTTGTATAATAATTATTTTAATATTACATAATTTATAATATATAATGTTTCACACGTTTTAATTTTAATAAAAAAATAAATGAATTTATAATATGAAATAGTATATTTATCAAATATTTTATTTTATTTATTGAAATTATGCATTTTAAAATTTTAAATTCAAAATCTGAAAAAACTGACAACACAAAAATGTCTTTTTTAAAATTTTCACTCTTCAAATCACATAATCTAAAAACAGTTCAAAATGAATGTGTCAAAAAAAAATTATTGTGGTGAACTATAGGTAATTCTATGAATTTATTTTTCGTGGGCATTGTTTTTTAGTGAAACATGAGAATTAAAGATTAAACCTCCGACTTCTAAAAAAAATAAGAAATGGATAGTCTTTCAATACTGAATAGTGTTAGATTTTGAGCATTTTTACCCACTTGATTTATCTTCACAATCGAATTTAGGTATGGGTACTTTTCTTTTCCTATGCTTTAATTTTGAGTTGAGATTCTATGAGGGGTTAATTCTAACTTTTACAGCTTGTTAAATTTTGAAAGATTAAATTATAAACGGATTCATTAGGCAAAATATGGGGTTGAAATTGAAAATGAGAATTCTCTTAAAAAAAATATAAAAAAATAAAAAAATACATAATGATTTAACTTCTTTTTAACTTTTAATGATAACAATTCAGTTTTTATGTTTTTATATTGACAACAATTTAGTTATTGAAGTTTAATATGTAACTATTTAGTTGTTTAAAATGTGTAACAATTTAGTCTCTGCTACAAAAATTCTCCTCAAAATTAAACGTCAATTTTTGTAATTTATAAATAAATTTGATTTTTCATTAATTTATCGATCTACATATAACTAACTTTACCAGAGATTTATTATAAATATATTTGATCATAATTTGTCGATTTACGTGTATAAGAAATTATTCTTATTCCAACAGTTTTTTAATCGAAGAGAAAAAGGAAAAAGAAAATGGAAAGAAAGAAAATGACATTCCTTTGAGTTGGCGTGTGATTTCTTATTTGGGTTTTAATGTGTCGTTTCCCTTTCCCTTTCTCTCTTTCTCATTCTATCCAACATTTTATCTGCCTCTTCAGCCTTGCCTTGTACCTTTCTCCGTCTTTTTATTTTATTCACAATAATAATTTAAAGTAGATAATTTTATTTTTCTTTTCTTAATTTGTTTCTGGATTCGAGATCATCACGAGGAAAAAATCGTCATTGTCTTTTGGATAACATACGAAAAATATCAACAAAATATCACTAATATGGATATAATATTAATATTAACCATTTTTAACTTATTTATGAAGGGTGAAATGTTTATTTATTAATTTAAATTTTTAAAAAAATCATTTTTATAACATTTTTAAAAATATCCATCAACATCAATATTTATCCATATTTTCATGTACATTTACAAGAAAGTGAGATTTTGATATTTTTTTATTAATATTTAAAAAGTTGAGACATATAGTAGGGAATTTAAAATAATAACTGTTGTAATAAAAAAAATCCAAAATAATAACTAAAAACAACTGAACTAATAGATGGTGGGTTTTTGTCAATTTGATAGGTTTTTAGTTCCATTTTGTATAATTTAAGCATATACAAATTATTTTTTTCATCAATTTTCAATTGGAATCTCAATTAGTATAAAAGATATGTTAGTAAATTAAAATTAAAAAAAAAAAGCACACCAACACTTAAATTTTCGTACAATACATTTATATAAATATATTTTCTGCTTTTAATTTATCTTAATACCAGAACTCATTAGATTAGAAACAATACGTAGAAGTATCTGGTGAATAATAATTTAAATAATATTGGAAATAAAACAAAATTTAATTACATTGAAAATTACATAAAATCTTATAAAATGCTAAGAGATAATGTATTCGCATATGTTGTAAATAAACATGAAAATGACTTCTTCACCCAAATAAACCACTCGTCATTGTGTGACGCGACATTTTTAAAGCATATTATTAAATCTTATTGAAGGTCATTTGCTTATACGATACAATAATTATGTAATTATATCGATTTATTATTTTAGCGAGTCAAACTAAAATTAAGTTGGATTACATAAAAACTAGAGAATTAGAGAGAAGAGGGAAAATTTTGATAGAAGGGCAAGTGAATAAGAGGTGTGTTGAGGAGGTAAAATAAACCACGTCGAGTAGCTAGCAACTTTATTTAAGTGTACAATGACACTTCTTCAACTACTTTGTCCTTGTTGCTTTTTCCCGTTCTTGGCCATGCCCTAGATAAAGAATCTAATATATGCTTCTTCGGTTGGTCATAGACCATGCCTGCATCAATAACACTCATTTTAACGTCTTCTTGTGAGCTCCTTGATAGCAAAACAAAAAGTACACTGCAAAATACGAGAAGTAGACATGGCCAACTCAACTTCTTAATTAATTCTCCATTTTTATACAAGCCACCGCAAATTTCGCATAATTATAATAATCTACTTATAGATTATATTTATGAACATAGTTGTTACAAGTATATAGACTTTGCAAAAAGAATTGCATACATGCATTTGATTGGAAGACCAATACTCCAATTATATTAAAAAATAGTTATTCATGGTAACGAGTAAAAATAATAATATTTTAGAAAAACTATAATTCTCTTCGCTCTCTTCCTTTCCTAGATTGAAGAGTGTAATATTATAATTATCATTACCTTTAAAGATATAGGTTGAAAAATGCATGTTAATTACCCCGGAGCTACGTTCACTTTTAACTATAAAATTACTTCACTTAAAATCACTATCCTCCAGATTCCCCAAACTCACCATTGATGTAAAAAATAAAATTACTTAGGATAAATAATAAGCTTTTTAAATCTCTAATTAAAGTAGTTACTTTAAGGTTTAAATTTAATTGGTAGGCGTTAAATTTTTGAGTTTGTTCTAATTCTATTTCTAACTTTCAAATTGTCAATACTTTTAGTATATAGACTTTTCGAGAACAATATTTTGGTCTATCAATTTTCAAAATATTTATTTTAGTTATTAAATTTTAAAAAATAATCATTTTGATTGTTACCATTATTCTATTATCTAATATTCACCCACACATTAATAATTTACCCTCTAATACGTATTCATGTTAACATATTAAAACACATACTTGAAACCACGTAGTAATTAAGAAAAAATACTTACATGTTGACTAGTTGACACTTATCTTATTGCTAATCAATATTTTAAATATAGACATTGATGGAAATGTCGAAGTCTAAATTTCATATAAATGTTGATGAAAATATCAATAAAATGTTGATGTCCGATAGATATTTATGGAAAAGTTATAAAAATAAAAAATAAATCGTAAAAACTATTTAAATTAAAAAATAAACATTTCAACATTTCTAAATAAATTGAAAATAATTAATATTAATATTATGTCTGAGATTCTGTTCATATTTTGTCGATTTTTTTGTAATATGATAGAAATGTTCATTTATCCCTATACCTTATGCCGATGTCGAACCTTATGACAACGTCGATAGAAATCCAGGCTAATCACCACGAAAAAGTCGACAGATCAAAAGAAAAATATCTCTCTATTTCGGTCTCCTCCCTAGCAAAATTTTAAGTAATATTGATTGTACCTAATACAAATTGAGAGCTCAAAATGGAATATATTAAAAAAGTATTGAGTTAAACAAAAATATAAATTTAAAACCTTGATTTAACAAATTGAAAAGGGAGGTAAAAAGGAGAAATTTTGCATAAAAAAAGGAAGGTCAAAGAAAAGAAAAAGATTTTGATAGAGGAACTGAATTTTGTCTTATCCTTTTGACTCCTAAAAGAGATGGAGAGAGAGAGAAAAGGATGTTTGTATTTGTTTGGAGTCCCAATGAAGAAAAATTAAACAATAAAAGAAAAAGAAAATTGTGTCCCTCTAAAAGAAGCCAAGCAGAAGCCAGAGCAAGGGAATGAGATTTATTACCGAAACTGCCCTGGGGTGGGAGGGCATTTTCGGCATTTCATCCATGCTACAATTTCTTCTGCTTTCTTTTTTTCGAAAAGGTGCCACAAAAATTACAACCCCTACTGACAACTCCTTCCGCTACTTTGTCTAAATTCCTTTATTAAAAAAAAAAAACAATAAAAAGAGGGGGAACCACAACACGTGACATTAACTAATTAATAAAAAACAAAATCTAATTTTTTTCTTGTTGAGTTTATTCCATTTTTTGTAATGATACTTGGTTGGTTTAACTAGTTAAGCTATTGCACCGGTACGTATATAATTAAATATTTGTATAAGATTCAACAAGTGAAATCAATATTAAATAAGAAGAAAATGTCAATACATGGATTCGAACATATGACATCCTACTCTGATATTATGTTAAACATGATTAATGAACTCCAGAGCTTTTAAACTAATGAATTAAGGTAAATTTAACCATTTATAAAGTTGGAGGAGTCAAACCATACTGCCACGTGGAGGACAGAGAGTGGACTGACCACTAGGTCGATCCCAAATACTTGTTCCCCATAGGAACAACCTGTAACACTTAGCCAAATTCTGAAGAGGAAGATGCTGAAAATCAACCTACCCAAATCGTGCACGCCCGACAAGCTAACCTTCGACACAACACGCCCAACTACAAGTTGGATTCCTTGCCAGATATCCAAACTTATAAATAAGGGACCTCACTCTACAGCATCGCATTCTAGCTCGATCTCAACGTTAAGTTTGAACTCTAAACTTACTTAAACATCGGAGTGTTTGTTACCAAATGGTCATCCAGATCGCCCAACTTCTTTAAAGATACAGAATATCTTTAAAAAATAAATAAATAAATCAAAATCAAAATGTGTGTGTTTTTAAATTAAAAAGTGTAAATATATATATACAGGGAGCAGGCTTTATACGAGAAGGAAAAAGGATGCCTAATTAACAAAGTGGTAAATGCTCTGCTACGTACGCTGTGCAGAGTCCTGCGCTGACCCCTCTTTTTTTTAACTCTTAGCTTTTGACTTTTCCATTAATAGCCTTTCAAAAATAGGATGATCCCACCAATATCAATCCCTCCTTTTTTCATCATTTTTTAGACATAAAATATTAATAAAAACAAAAATTTGTGGATGGAATATATTTTAAACTAAATAAGATAATTGTATTCTATATTTTCAATATTTTTTAATTTTTATTTAACAGTAGATTTAAAAATTGAATTTCAATTACAAAATGTATTCAAAGTGTTTAGGTAGCAAATCTTGCAGTGCTTGAATGATTTGTGCGGTGTCAAAAATATTAAAATAAAATAACATCAACTAAAAACGATTAATATAGCTTTTATTAGAACAATCATCATTAATACAAAATACTATTTTTTAAAAGATATTAATACAAAATGCTATTAAATTTTATTGTTTCAAGGTTTTTTATTAACATCAATTCATTATAACTAAGTAAAATTAAATAATTGATAAATTAAATAGAAAATTTAAATTTTTATAATAAAATCACCCCACCTAAAAAAATTAGTACAGTTTTTTATTATAAAAATTATTAATATAAATATGAATTAATTTTAATTGTATAGGTTACCTAATAACAATATTTTATTTTCACACGTTAAATAATTAAAACAATTAATTAAAATTAAATAGTTAAATAATGAAATAGAAATTCATTATTTTATTAAAAAATCACACGTACTAAAAATATTAGTATCAATAAATATATTTTAAATAAAAAAATATTGGTAGTACAAATAAAAGAAGAAAAAGTAAAATTTAAAAATAATAAATAAATACATTATAGATCCCATTAATAGATGAGAGATAATTGAAAAAATTGTAAAATAATGATTGAAAAAATATGGATATGCGGAATAGAAGAATAGAGAAATGAGATAATTCCTTTTTAAAAGAAGTAATTTTAAAGTTTTTGATGTGTATCCACCCATTGATTTAGTTCCTATATTTAGTAAAGGCGGTCCAAAGTTTGTTAAAAAAAAAAAAAAAATAAAAAAGAGTAAACACCGTCAAAAGGGAATTCTCATGTCAAGTAAATAGAAATATAAGAATAAAATAAATATATTTTTGCAAAATTTTTAAAGTAAACTATAAAAGAAAATTGTACCGAGAGATTAACGAACAATTCTAAAGAGGGGCTTTAGAAATACAATTTAATAACTTCCGAATATTGTTATTTCTACGATATTTATAATAGTAATAACTCAACTCTATGGAAGAATTGTGATGGGTAACAAATAATTTTACCATATTTAATTATAGCACGGGAAATAAAATTTTAGGATATGAAAAATTTGTACAGTAGATTTCTATATTAAAATTTATATCATCAATCGATGTCTATTAGTGATAAACGTCTATCATAGATTAATTAGTGATAGACACTGATAGTCTGTTAGTCATATATATGAAAAAAAAAGTCTTGTATTTATAAATTTTTGTTGTTTCTCGCTCCGTGACTAACAACCATAATTCATTTTTAAATCCACATTCTATCTTTTACATTATTGCTTATTTCAAATTATAGCTTGAAGCTAACATTGAAAAAAGTTAGCACGTTTGGTTGAGTCAACTAAAGCCCTAAACTAATAATTTCATTTATTGAAACCATAAATTTTGCAAGTTGAGTCAATTAAAATCTTAAATTTTGTGTCAATTTATACGGTTTGTTAAATTATGTTAGAAGACTATTGGTCAAACTAGATGTGAACTTGTGTAGGTTATTAATTTTAAGGGAAAAATATAACGAGATATACATAATAATAAATATCCTCTGCATCATATAAAATAACATTATTGGCATGCCCTTATAATTGCCGTAATAACAATGCATGACCTCCTTAGAATATGAAATGTCAAAAAAAAAAAAAAAAGATAACGTCACAAATCATACGACGTGCTCATCACCTCGAGTAAATTATCCCAACACATACACTATTAGTTAGAATAGTCCCACCATCAATTCCACCCTCATATACATTTTGAATGCCTTCTCGTTAACAAATCATCATTATCATGCCAATGAAGCACAAATTAGAGCTGACAAATTCATTATTATTATTTAGTTTATAATATATTGTTCCATAGAGGAAACAAAATAATAATTACATTAAAATACTACAAAATACGAATGAATAATGTAACCAAAATAAAGATGTCCTTTTTGTTTAAATTAAAAAGAAAAAATCTAAACTCGCCCGAGGGGAAAAAGAAAGTTACTAAACACAATTATTTGATTTCGTTATATGGAACACTTATTTGTCCAACTACATGAAAAAATAAATACGTACTTTTTTTTTATAACATTTTAAAATTTTTATTAACTTTACTACTTTTTATTATACGGTAGTCATTGATTTACCTAAATAGAAATTTTACTAGATGTGTAGTTGTGGCTTTCTCTCCATTTAATTTATGTATATAGGAGAAAAAACTTATAAAGTTAACAATTAAATGCTTTTCAATAAAAAAAGCAATTAAATGGACATTAAAAATAAAAATCTCATAAATATTTTGTCAAAAATCACTTAAAAATTTGCAGAAATTATTTTAGAAATAAACAATAACAATGGAAAAAAGAAAGAAAGAAAAAAAAACATAGTTCGTGACTTGGTTCACAGATGCAACATTTATAGCATAACAAATTAAACATTACTCACATGACATGCTCACGCCTCACTTCCCCTTCCAATTAAATCCGATACACTCATCAATTATTACTTATATTATATAATGCCTCTTTTTCAATTTCCATTATTCATTCCCCCTATAACTTATAACTCTATTTTTTTTTTCTCTTTTTTATAGATTTTTAACGATTGAACTATAGTCATATTGATCAGGATATTTGTATCTTTCTTATAGTTTAAAAGTTCAAATCATATATTGGATTATAAAAAGAATCATTTTCGATGTGCTTACATAAGCATAGTTCAATCGTAAATGTAAAGGATATACATTATTTCTTTTGAGGTCAGAAGATTAAATATTAGGTTGGGTTATATTGAGTCTAAATAAATTAAAATTATATAGGTTGGTTTAGTGATTCACATAATTAAATTTAGTTTGAACCTAACTAACTCAAACATATTACATAATCAATTAACCTTAACGATTTTTTTAAAAGTTGTGGTGGGTGAGTTATCAAAAATTTAGTCGTTTATAGATATTACTACGGTTGTCACTACAATGAACAAAAGTTAAAGTACATAAATCAAAATAATATTTTAATTTAGTTTAATCTTGATTTGTCTATTTTCCTTTTTAACGAGGCATGAGATTCGAACTTACGACCTATTTGTAAAAAACAAATGCCAATGAGCAATGTGAAATTAGAAGATCTAAAATTACGTGGGTTAAATTGAAAGAATAAATATAGAGTTTGTAATCATGCAAGAGGGAATTTTGTAATTTAAGTGAAAAAGTAAAGTTAAAAGAAAAAAAGAGTAGGCATATATTAGTTTAGTGGAGCGCGTGGAGGAATGAAGACACGCGCCATAGGGGTCGCGCGTGGGAAAAGGATCTCTGAGGCACGTAGCTGTATCGAAATATTTACACAATCACTTCGGGAAACGGTAGTACGAATGACGGCCTCGCTCTCTCTCTCCAGTGTCTCTTCACCGCCGTTTATTTCTCTCTCTTTCCTTTTTTTTTTCCAAAAATGAAAAAAGAAAAACAAATCTGTTTCTCTCTCTATCTCCAGCATGGCCTGTCCTCGCTCTGTGGGTTTCACACAAATAACACTCCCTCCATGTAGCTTTCTGTTCTCTCCCTTCATAAATTTCTCGCCCACCCTTCTCCTTCCTCTTCTTCTTCTTCTTCACAGCACCAAAACCCTCTCTCTCTCAGTTTGGCTTCTGGGTTTTTGAAGAAATGAAGGATCTCGCCTTCCTTCAATGGCGGAACCTCCTCCTTCTTTTGTTACTCCTCGTTCTTTCCTCTCTTCGTTGTTCCCCAGCTTCGCTCCCTCCCGATCAAGGTTTTCTTTTCCTTTCCCTTTCCGCATTCGCCATTTTTTGTTTTCTTTCACTGTTCTGGGGTGTCTTGACGTGGGACTTCAAGCCGTTGCAACTATTCCTTCCTTTTGGCTTTTCGCGCTTTTTTAATTTTACTTATCTCGTTGTTGTGTTTCACTTTTTGAGTATTTTATTCGGGTTTTTGGGTTCTCATTTTTTCGACAGCTCGAGCGCTTATGTTGATCAAGGCCTCGTTTAGTAATGTAGCCAACGTGTTGCTGGACTGGGATGATGTTCATGGGGATGATTTCTGCTCATGGCGTGGGGTTTTCTGCGATAATGTTAGCCTTTCTGTTGCTGCTCTGTGAGTTTTCCACTTTGTTCCTCTGTTTCCTCTGTTTTCAGTTGATGGGTTTTTTCTTATCTTCGTGTTCGTTTCTGGGTTTGAAGGAACTTGTCCAACTTGAATCTGGGTGGGGAGATTTCACCGGCCATTGGAGATTTGAGGAACTTACAGTCAATGTACGGCATTACCAGTTTCATGTATCGCTCTCTTCGCTTATTCGATGGCTTAACACGGTTGTTTGGCTTGTTTTTTTGGTTTGTTTTGGCAGAGACTTTCAAGGGAATAAACTAACGGGCCAAATCCCAGATGAGATTGGTAACTGTGGTCTTCTCGTCCATCTGTAAGAGTTTTCTTTTATTTATTGCTTCCATATTTAAATTAAAGTTAGTTGAAAGTGGCCTATCCACAGCATTACTTGACCTCTCGTAATACAGGGACTTGTCTGATAATTTGCTTTTTGGAGACATCCCCTTCACGGTATCGAAGCTGAAGCAGCTTGAGTTTTTGTAAGTTTTAACTCAATGCAGCTTTTCTACTTAGTTTTGTCTTTTTTCCACTCAGTTTTGTTAATTATAGCGTTTTGGATGTTGAACTATTTCTTCTCCTCGTTGCAGAAATCTGAAGAACAATCAGTTGACCGGTCCGATCCCTTCGACCCTTACCCAGATTCCGAATCTGAAAACGCTGTAAGCACTTCTCTTACTCCTTCACTTCACTTTAAAATCTCTTGCGAGTTTTGTTATAGTGTTAACTAGGTTTTTTTCTTCGTTCATATGGGATTTGTTGTTGGAGTGCAGTGCTGGGAATTATTAGTCTAATGCTTCGATTATTCATTCGGTTTCTCTAGTTTTCTTATTTGGTGATATTATCCACTGCAGTGATCTTGCACGGAATCAACTTACTGGGGAGATACCTCGATTAATCTATTGGAATGAAGTACTGCAATATCTGTAAATACCACTTCACTCAAGTTTCTTCGACATTTAAGCTACGATGGCCATTCTGTTAGCAGTTAAACTTTTATTTTGTTTTATTGTTTGGCAGTGGGTTGCGAGGGAACTTTTTGACGGGTTCGCTGTCCTCTGATATGTGCCAATTGACTGGCTTGTGGTACTTGTAAGTGTGATATGATATTCTAATTAATCTGGGGGTTATTTCTTCATATTTTCATAACTGTTGTGCTCTGGTGTTGCTTTTCTTATGTTCAGTGATGTAAGGGGCAATAATCTGACTGGCCCGATACCGGAGAGCATAGGGAACTGTACGAGTTTTGAAATTCTGTATGTTTTTCGACTGATTTTTCTTTGGTGTATGTTTCATTGTTTCTTCACAAAAATCAGTTGTGATATCTTGATTGGCGTTTCTTGTTCATCTCAGGGATATATCCTACAATCAGATCTCAGGGGAGATTCCGTACAACATTGGATTTCTACAAGTGGCTACGTTGTAAGATTTCTTTAAACTTGTGTGTGATTTTAAATACGTCAGAAGAACTCTCTCCTGCTCTCCTGCCTTCTTAATCAGTTGTATATGCTCCTTGTTGTAGATCACTACAGGGAAATAGGCTTACTGGTAAGATTCCCGACGTCATTGGATTGATGCAGGCCCTCGCTGTCCTGTAAGTGAAGTTTGAAATATAATTTATAGTTTCGTGGTTTGGTTGATAAATGTAAGGAATTCTTGGTGCATTCATGTCATTGTATTATTCTTTTCTTCTACCTTGGACCAGGGATTTGAGTGAGAACGAGCTTGAAGGGCCAATACCACCAATACTTGGCAACTTGTCCTACACTGGAAAATTGTGAGTTTTCCTTCAGAATGCAAAGTTCTGAGATTTACGATTGGTGCCTCATGGTCTATTCTATTGGTTAGGTACCTGCACGGGAACAAGTTGACCGGGCCAATTCCTCCAGAGCTGGGCAATATGTCAAAGCTTAGCTACTTGTATGCTCATGTTGCTGCAAATAGAAGTTTTTTTTTTCCTTATACAAACATCAGTAACTAAATGTAACATTTTACAGGCAATTAAATGACAATCAGCTGATTGGCACAATTCCTTCTGAACTTGGAAAGTTGGATCAATTGTTCGAACTGTGAGTTATATTATTTAGTTTTGGATCGTTCATAACAGTGAAGTCTCAACTGTCTATTAATTCCATTACACATTTTCTAACTTCTGATTTCAAAGCTCTTGGTCCCTTACTGTGTTAATTTGTGATGATGATATTGGTATTCATCTACTCAGGAATCTTGCTAATAATTACCTTGAAGGACCCATCCCTCACAACATCAGCTCTTGCACTGCATTGAACCAATTGTAAGATACCTACTGCTTATCATTCACATTCCATAAGTTTCCATATATTATGTGTGTTATTTTGATTCATATTTCTTCCTGAAAGCAATGTGCATGGCAACCGTCTTAACGGGTCCATTCCTTTGGGTTTCCAAGATCTGGAGAGTTTGACCTATTTGTAAGTGTTTCGAAGCATGAGTTCATCTATTGGTATTACATAATTCAATTGGGGAAGAATTAGTCTAATGAACTTGCTTGGTTACAGGAATCTTTCGGCAAACAACTTCAAAGGCAGGATTCCTGTTGAGCTCGGACGCATAGTTAACCTCGATACCTTGTAAGTTTACTTCAAATAATCATCATTTACTGTTTTGTTCATCATAGATGTTTCTATCATAGTGAACGTCATTTTGTTTGTCTTCAAATTTGTTGTATGTCTTGCAGGGATCTATCTCGCAACTACTTTTCGGGTCCTGTTCCTGCATCTATTGGCAATTTGGAACACCTTCTTAGCCTGTAGGACTGTTTCATCTGAACTATTTATTAAATCGTAGTTTAAGTGATGTTTTTAATATGAAATTACTTGCAGCAATTTGAGTGGCAACCGACTTGTTGGGTCATTGCCAGCAGAATTTGGGAATCTCCGAAGCATTCAGACTATGTAAGGATTATGAGTGTTGAGTTTGTTCCAAGTATTATGCTAGTCTTATGAAATCTGTCTGTTAAACTCTGACTTCCTGGTTTCGATAGTGATATGTCATTCAACAACTTCTCCGGTAGCATACCCATTGAGTTGGGTCAACTGCAGAATATTATCTCCCTGTACGTTTCCCAGTACTCTAAGATGCTATTTCCTTTCCTTTCAAATTCCTTTTATCTAATTTTTTTTTTCTTTCACTGCCATTCCTAGAATTTTGAACAACAACAATTTGCAAGGGAGGATACCTGATCAGCTGACAAATTGTTTCGGTCTTGCCAATTTGTAAGTTCTGTTTTATTCTTCATCAAGAATGTACATTAGTGCTTTCTCAACTTCTGATTCATCTTGCTTGTACTTCTTATTTAGGAACTTGTCATACAACAACTTATCCGGAATCTTGCCTCCCATGAAAAATTTCTCTCGATTCGAACCAGATAGGTAACAAGAAGTGCTTGGTTTGATTGGTCAGTTATGTGTTTCTTGAAGTCACTGCTGTTGATATCTTCTTTATTTGACGATTGATAACTTTGCATCAGCTTTATTGGTAATCCGCTGCTATGTGGCAACTGGCTGGGATCGATCTGTGGGCCTTATATTGAAAAATCTCGAGGTACTTTACAAATACAGATGGCATTGGTCTTTTTTATGACTTGACATCATGAGCGGTTCATGCTGATTGAGTTGATGTATTTTGCAGCAATGTTGTCTCGGACAGCAGTTGTTTGTATGACGTTCGGCTTCATTATTTTGCTGTCGATGGTTATAATTGCCGTGTACAAGTCGAATCCATCGAAGCAATTGTTGAAAAGTTCTAGCAAGACTGGGCAAGGCAAGCTTTTGCTTCTGTGTTTCACTTATTTTTCTGAGCTATTCCTTCTGATTGGCGATGATGATCCAGTCATTCTTGTGTTTCAGGTCCCCCAAATCTTGTGGTACTTCACATGGATATGGCTATTCACACCTTCGACGACATTATGAGAACCACGGAGAATCTAAGCGAGAAGTACATTATCGGTTACGGAGCTTCGAGCACTGTGTACAAATGTGTACTGAAGAATTCCCGACCTATTGCAGTTAAGCGACTTTACAACCATTATGCACACAATTTACGGGAGTTTGAGACCGAACTCGAAACCATTGGTAGTATCAGACATAGAAATCTTGTTAGCCTTCATGGTTATTCATTATCTCCCTGTGGGAATCTCCTCTTCTATGACTACATGGAAAATGGTTCTCTCTGGGATCTGCTTCATGGTAAGCATTCGCTCCCTTGACTTGAACCACTCGGTTTTAGCTAAGCTTTAACAGTTTCTGTAATTTGCTTCGCTTAAAATCATCAGGACCAGGAAAGAAGGTTAAACTGGATTGGGAAGCCCGTCTGAAGATTGCGGTTGGAGCTGCGCAAGGGCTTGCATATCTTCACCATGATTGCAACCCACGAATCATTCACCGGGATGTTAAGTCTTCGAATATTCTGTTGGATGAAAACTTTGAGGCCCATCTTTCTGATTTTGGGATCGCTAAAAGTATCCCAACTGCCAAAACCCATGCGTCGACTTATGTGCTTGGAACGATTGGCTACATTGATCCAGAGTATGCTCGGACGTCCCGACTCAATGAGAAGTCTGATGTTTATAGCTTCGGCATTGTTCTTCTGGAACTACTAACTGGGAAGAAAGCTGTGGATAATGAGTCCAATCTGCACCAACTGGTTTGTTCATATCAAATCATTTCTAAACATCCATTCACTTTCATCTCTGTTTCTGAATTTATTTTCCTCTCCATGAACTGCCAGATATTATCCAAGACTGATAACAACACTGTGATGGAGGCTGTCGATCCCGAAGTTTCGGTAACCTGCATGGATTTAGCCCATGTCCGAAAGACGTTCCAGCTTGCTCTCCTCTGCACAAAACACAATCCCTCCGAACGGCCAACCATGCACGAAGTTGCACGAGTGTTGATATCCCTCCAGCCACTGCCACCTACCACAAAACAGACTTTGTTCCCCACGAAAACGTTGGATTATGCACAATTCGTGATCGACAAGGGTCAGAATCAGAACGCGAAAGGGCAGGAGGAGCAGCAGAAAGCAGAAACGGATGTGAATTCTTCGGATGCTCGGTGGTTTGTTCGGTTCGGGGAAGTTATGTCTGAACAACACAGTTTGAACCAATAACACTGTTGTATTAACCATGCCTTTAGAAATGCATACAGAAGAAAAGGGGTGCAAGAAATTGTGTAGTTTTGGAAATTGTGGTTTGCAGTTTAGATATAGTAGGCCTTTCTGATTGCAGCTGTAAAATGTACTCAGTTTAATCAGCAATATGAAATATTTGTATGAACATCAACCAAATTAACTGTGTCATAATCTTCCTGCTTTACACAACTTTTCTTAAGCAAGAATTTCATTTTTTCTTTTACAAGATCTTAAATATCCTCATAAGTTCTAATTTCAAAAGCTTAGTATTAATAATTGAAGAAGGTTGAGATTCAAAGGATGAACACATCTTTTCTTTTAATTATCTCAAACAAATATACACTTTTTAGTTAGTATTATTATTATTTTTTAAAATTGTTAAGCGTGTCCCAATGCATCTAAACTTTTTAGTCTTTAGATGGCAACTAGGGAATAAAAATAAAACTCTGAACAGTTCACCCTACAATGAAGGACTTTGATTTCTGTATAATTTAGAAATCAAACATGGGATCGGGGTTAAATTAAAAAGAAAAAAGTTAACAGTAACATATCTACCTTTGAAGATTCTTAACATGGACAAGTTTAGAGAGATTCTATTTGGAAAAATCTCAAAATTAATTAAATTAGGCTCTTAGACTAAGGATCAGCGTACTAATTTACGTTGCAGGGATGATCAATCATAGTTGAAAAATCGAGCTGATCAATTGAAGCTGACTGAACCGAAGGCAGTTTTTCGATTTTAAAGTAACATGGTCATTGGTCGGTCGATCGGTCCTCCGAGATCAAATGGAAAACCGACCAAACGAACTAATATTAAAAGAACCAAAACTGACCGATCGAACGTCAAGTCGATTTTTTTCCATTGATTATAGAGCTCACGCTTCTTTACTTGAGAAACCCCAACTAACGAACATAATAAGTATTTGACTTGATTATGTTTCCAAAACAGTAGGTTTATTGGGCAAATACTTTGGTTACCTATAATCATATAAATCAACGAACATACTTGCATAGACAAGAGTTTATAACACATTTAGATAAATATTAAATGAGTATATAATCATTATAGTGATGAGTTTGCAATGTAACGATCTTACAAGAAACTACAAGCACATCGCAGTCTAGTTGTATACAAACTTATGGTATATGATACTCTCCCTCACAAGTTTCCACATGAATGATTAGGAACAAACCACATTGTTACTAGGATAAGGCACCAAACCTTATCCATATACGGTAACATTTTTAAGTTACTATTTGAAAATAGTACTTTTGTATGTCAACTACATACGGTTCAAAATTGCATTAGTAATCTTGGATTCATATACATTGTACCAAGGTTTTAAATGTCAATGTCGAGGTCTCAATTTCATAGAAACATGGTAAAATGTCAATAGATATTTTTGTAAAAGTTAAAGAAATTAAAAAATTGTAAAAATAGTTAAATTAACAAATAAATATTTTTCTATTTCTAATTAAGCTAAAAATGGTTAATATTAATATTATATATATATATATATATATTTATTTGTGACATTTTGTTGATATTTTTCATATCGTGTCGATTTTTTTGTAATATAATGGAAATGTCGGTTTACCCCTCATGTCGATGTCGAACCCATAGATATATAAAAATGTCAACGTATCGAAGAATATTTAATACCATGCAACTATTACCCGTGTCAATTCCTAGGATTCGTTTATTATTTTTTTAATACATCAAATGTGGGATGACTTATATGAAATTATGTAAATTTGTAGGATGGACTTTTATCATTAATGATGTATATATTACTAATATACATCTATGACTTATATGTATCACTAATATTTTTATTATTGATAGATCAAAAAATATTTATAAACTGCAAATTGAAATATGTTGATAGCTATTTTTGACTTTTTTTAACACTTACATGTAATCGTCCCAAAATGAAAATTACTTATCTTTAGTTTTGGAATCACCTCGAGGAGAATCTCCCAAAAATTTAAAAGCTTTTGTTTGCGCACATTTTGACAATACACCAAATGCATTTGAGATTTCAGATGAATGGACCCACCTTGTTTACTCGAAGATTTATGTTATTTTGAGTTGTTATTATGTTTTTGTTATGTATGTTGAAAAAAAATTATTATTGATAGATGGAGAAACATACATAAACTGCAAAGTTGAAATATGTTGACAAAGTCTTTCTGACTTTTTCTTTAGAATTATGTGTAATTGTCCCAAATGGACCAAAGGAAACCAAATAAAAAAAAAAATAAAAAAAGAAAACTAGATCAGATCGAAACCAAGTCTAAATAATATGAATTGAAAAAAATTTAAAACTATGGAGTTGGAGTTGAAAACGATCCTAAAAACAATATGGATTAAATTGTAATTTAATATATGGTTTTTTTTTGTTTTTTTTTTTTTAATTTTGAATAGCAGTTGTGTGATTGTGACTGGCCATGTATTTCCGGTGATGGGGCCCACCAATTTAAAACTAGAAAAACTGAGCTCTCGCGCATTTGGCACCTTATGAAGTGCCCGCCACCATTTCGGTTTCTGGTTCCTTCCTTCCTTCCGTGGCTCGCCCTCGCCGCCGAAACCAGACTCGGCCGCCGGCTACTTCCACTCCACATGATTCCCTTCCGGTTGCTCTTTCTCGCCGCCTCATTTTCCGACGAAAATCACACGTCCTGATTTTCAATCGATTGTTTATTTTTCCTGCACGATCACCGCAGTTTAATGTTTGGGCCCAGTTTTGGAGCGAATGTCCGGAGACTTTTCTCGCGGACGCTCCCGAGGACGGCGAAGAGAATGGAAATGATGGAATGTCGTACAAGTATTTGTTGTTTATTGTATTGTTTGGGTTGCGTGTTTCTGTGAAGAGAAATCCTGGTGGTCCATTCGTCGTTTACAGGGAATTTCACGAAACGGGAGCAGCAGCGTCAATGTCCATGGATTTCTTCTGATTTTGTCGCGTTTAACGTTCATACTAAGGCGCTGATCATATCGAGAAAGAGATGGAGACGGATGGAGAAATGGATGAGGTTGCCGAGCCATTTTTTGGCGGCGAAATTGATTTCGATTACGAGTTTGATGCCGCCATGTATTACGATTTCACTCGACCCGAGACAAAGCAGGAGACCAGGGAGGCCGAGGATTGGTTCAAATTTGCTGGAAGCTATCCACCTTCTCGTAAGCACTTACTTTTGGTGTCGTCTTTCTGGCGACAAAATTTCGTTTTCTTATTCTTCGAGCTTTCGATTTTCTTGGATATCTGTTATAAATGTTCGAGTTATGGAATTATTCTGTTCTGGAGAATTGATTACTGACGACAACACTTTCTCTTGGAATATTTATTAATGCGTTATGGTTATCATGGGTATAGAATCAATTTATTTTGCAGATTAGATCAAAATCTAATTGCTCTTTCATGTTAATTCTTATGGTATGAATTTTTTTTCCGTCTTTTAGCATTCGTCGTGAAATTGAATCGGGAAGAAGAGTTCCAAGCAGAGCTCACCTCTATAAAACTAAAAGATATTCAGGAAATCCAGGAAGACTCTGAAACTTCTGAGATAAATGAGAATAACTCAGGTATAGTGTGCATTTCTTCTTCTATTGGTTCAGTTGGATTCAACCTCGTCAATATGTCGTGCTGGAAGTATGGTTAATGATGAATATGCTGGTGAAAAAATATCAAATTATATACCTTATGGTGTGGCTGAAAAATGCCCTCGCCCCAACGTTGAAAAAATTTAAAATCCATATAACTGATAGTTAGTTATTCGTCCTCGATGGTCATGGCATTTCGAATCTTTTTGATTTCTTTTGTTCAAACAAGTTATATGAATGGTGTGATCTCCCTAAAAGGATTCGATTACTATCATGGTGTATAAGGCCCAAGTATTTGTTTCGGTATGGTTCGCAGGGGTGGGGTTTTGCATATTTTCTCATCTAGGTGGCTATTCCAGACCAAAGGTTTGGTTCTTTTTTGTGGGATAGATGTGTGTTGCAGTTTTTCTCCCATTTGAGATTTGAGATGGTATTAACGAAAAAAGTTAGTTGCAGATTATTCTTGCTGTTCCAATTCATTGATTAGAATTATACTACTGTCTGGAAGTTCCCATCCTGCTTATTTACCTCTTCCTTCTTGGAAAATAATTGCTCCAAATATCTTCATACCTCTAACTCCCGTCCTGATCATATCTGGCTCCGGATAATGTAGGAGTTAATATGAAGTTCAGTGTGAAGGCCGATCTACGACGGAGTTCAACTTTAATGAAACCAACTGCAAGTTATTTGGCCAAGCAAAACCAACCTCGAGGGATACACTCCGTTCCGCCTCTGCGAAGGTGATGACCATATCTAAAAATACTTCTTTGATTGACATTAATGATGTTTTCAGTCTCTATAATGTTTACTGTGGAGATATGATGGGGCCATTTCCCAGTCCACCCATGAAGGTGGGTTAAACCAGCATAGTGTGTAATAGTTGTTGCTCATTCAATCTTCGGGAACGTGTTCTGGAGAAAGAAGGGCTCTGTGAGCTCTTTAAATTATCTTCTACGTGATCGTTATTTATTTCTAGTGTTTATTTTATGTTTTCTTCAATTTTATACTCATTTTATTTATTTTTATTTTTTTTAGATTTCAGTTCAGCTTGGGTGATAGTATGGAGATCAGTTCTACGCGTTCTTCATTGAATGTTAGTCATGCTACCAAAAGGCAAAAGTTGGAGGATGGTTATTTTTGCAATGTGTGTGGAAACTTTTATTTCAACATTTATTTATTTTTTAATTGGCATTCTACTGGTCTCCTAGGGATGTTTGTCTTTATGGGGGAAGGGAATGAAACATTAGTTTTTGTACATGAGAAGACATAGTAAACCTCATCTGTTAAAATCAAATATTCTTTCTAATACTGTGATGATCCTTTCTTTGTAAGTTACAGAGGTTTTGAAACCCATTCTTTGAGATGGGTTAATTACCTCTTTAGTCAGAATTATTATTTTCTGTTTCACGTGAGTTATTACATAGTACTGATAACTTTTCTAATGTTATTTGAAGATGCTGTTAAGGATACTAAATGGGATTCTAGAGTGTTGTCCAATCTCCAAAACTGTTGTATTTTCTGATTGCCTAATGCTTCCATCAAATCTGGTTATTGCTTCTTTGTTTCATCTCCCATTTTGTGACATCATATGAAGCTGGTTTGAGTAGTTTGATTACTTTTATCTTGGAATTTGTTTTTGCTATTTTATTGCAATTCAAACATTTCAGAAAGCAATCAATTCAAAGAGGCCAGTAATGAATAGCACCTATTACCAATTTTCTGAGTCATTGCTTTTGCCTAACATATTAAAAAAAGAAAGATAAGAAAGAGAGACAAAACAGGGAGGGAGTGAGCTGGAATTATTTATATTTAAGCTGCTTTTGCAGAACTTGCAGCCATTTGCAAACGCTTCTGTCTATCTAACGTGTAGAGTGAGTCCATTGGTATCCTAAGGTTTAAAGTAATTTATAACTTCTTTGCAGGTCCCACATTTGAGGCGGCAGACAAGTTTGCTACACAAGGTACCTAAAAAGGTAACCGATGTGTACCTGGAAACTGGAATTGTTACTAATAGTTCATCGGAATTAATTTACTATTCATCTTCGTTCAATATATCATATTTATGCTTATACACAAGCTTATGATTTCGGTGGTATAATTTCTGTTTTTAGTTCGTTCATTTACTAGAATTTAACCCTTATTGCTGCAGGTTGTACATTCAGAAGTTAATCCTGCTGTTACCAGAATTAAATCTACCATACCTAAAGAGCCCAACCTTGAGACAGCGAATAGAGCACAAAGATACAGGTACTCAGCTTTATTTGAAAACAAAAAGTGATCTCTTCTCAAACTCATTCAAAATACTATAATTTGTGCTCCGAGCTGATGCATCATGTTGCAAGTTCTGAAATTCAGGTCTAAAATCAACACAGTAGCAAGTGAACATAACCAATCAAATGTCTCTAACTTTAAAGCACGCCCGCTGAACCGAAAAGTTAGTATTTTTGTGACTGACACAATTTCTTTTACTTCAGATGTTATTCATAATAAATGCATTACATAGTTCGTATGATCTTATAACACTGTTTCGGCTTTGCAGATCCTCGAGGCTCCTACTTTGCTCCCACCAAAGAAGAGCATACCACAAATGCCCGAATTTCAAGTAATTTGTTTTAGCATGTATTATTTTTATTTTTTGTGCTGATTTTTGTACCAGCACCATGATGAATTTTTATTGTATTTTAATCAAGGGTAATGGTTAAGTATTCTGCACCATAATTTTACCTACAGCTTTTGTTTGATTGTTTTAGGTGTTTCACCTGAAGACATCAGAGAGGGCCCTACAGCAAACATATAATGTAAGCCATCAAACTATATTTTACAGTTTACTGTTTTACTGACAGTAACCATTTATATGTGTAAATATTTCATCCTACGAGTAAGTTGGTATGTTTAATGTAATAGAACCATCTTGGTTGAGTCGATGTCATCTATTTTGTAAAAAATATGAAATTTGTATGTTTCTCGTCTAAATGTTACAAAATTTCTTGCAGTGCGAGACTCCAATAGACTTATATCTATTTTGTTTATAAGTTTCTATGGGGCATCCAATACCTCTTCCTCATTTCATGTTTGCCAAATATTTTTTTCTTAACTCGAGACCCTTCCAAATTGCAGGTTGTAAATAATCCTTATGTATCTACTTCACGAAATGAAAACAAGTGCACAAGAAGGTAATTGAGGTAGACTTTTGATTCATCATGTAAAAGGCTTTTACTCTGAAGATTTAATTAATGACTATAATTTAGTAACTATGAAGCATATTTGCATTGCTTTGAGACCATACAGTGTTATTTATTGGTGATCCTATTAGTTGTATGCATATTCTATATGTAACAGTTTGTTTTTCATTGTTAACTTTGATCTAGAGATACCCATATTTGAGTATTAAATAAAATTTCCTATTTAAACTCTTCTTCCACAGTCTAAGGATTTTATGTAAGCATTTGACTGTAATTAATTTTAGTTACCTTGGTTTGAATAATTATCATTTGCATTACTTAAAACTGGCGGTGATTTGTATTGGTAAGGTTAGTTATGTTAGTTATTGCTTAATTTGTAAATAGCTCCCACCTGGTAGCCTATAAAATGGCTGAGATGTATTCATTTGAAACAATCAATTAAAAATCCATAATTCCTCTGTGCATCAAGTTGGTGCAAAGCAATGTATTGAATCAAAATGTGATGGTGTCAAGTAGGAATCTTTTAGAATAA
This sequence comes from Momordica charantia, assembly GCF_001995035.1. The sequence continues at coordinate 4,381,466 of NW_019104490.1, forward strand.
ACAAGTTGGGGAGAAAAGGGGGAGTCAGGCAAACTTGTCGAGAGAACGGGTGGTTTAACATTCTCTCCATCTCTCTCTCTAGCTTCTTCTTTTCATGCTAGATTTTGCAGATATTAGTTATTTTCTTCCTCCTGTTGTTATCTTTCGATTGGTTTTTAGCAGCTTCAATGGAATGAAGTTGCTTCGTTCAAAATAAGTCTTCTTTATTTCACCTTCTTAGGATTCTGATTAGCTTCTCATTAATATGATTAATATTGAAGAAAAAAGAAAGCTTAGCCCCTTTTATATCCATTTAGAAAAGGTTTCGATTGGTTGCACAGTCTTTATCTTCATCTACTAACATTGGGCTGCAAAACAGATTCGTATTTGAAACTTGTACCTAGATGTGAGGTTTTTTATAAACATCACAGTCATCTGTAGATGGTGTGTTTCTAGAAGATGCAAAACGTAGTTTCATGTTTGAGTTTTGAGTCAAAATATGGAGCTATGACATAGTCTATATGTGAACTAATATGAACATGTTGACTTCAGTATCACAGTTCATCATCATATTGCCCTTCAAATTGTATCTAATCGAGTATTTTATGAGGTAGAACAAAAATATTGAAGTTGATTGTTTTTTATTTTTGAGAAGATACAACCAAATTTGGTGTGCATAGGATATAAGAGTGACCTGGAGAAATATTGATAGACCTCTTGTCCTTAAGGTCTACTTTCATAAGGCTATTGCTTATATTCAATGTCGCTTACCATTTAATGAGCAAACCTTTAAACTAGGCACTTTGATTCTAGAGGTGGAATTTGCATGCATTTTTTTTCTAATTAGTTGCCACTGAATGCTCCTGGACTTGAAAATCTACAAGTATTTTCACTTGTTTTTTTTTTCTTTTTGTTAATTCACTAGTAGTTGTTACTCATGTAGTCATGTTTTTGTCGCGTATTCTTAATATTGTTGCTATGCTCGTGTTCAACAGACCAAATTCTCTCCACAACACGAAACAAGAAAAATGTATAAAAGCTGAAACATGTAAAAATCGGCCACTCGATAAGGTTTGTAAAATTCATAACACGCGAAACCTTTATTTCCTTAACATTTGGCATTTACTGAGTTCTATTGTGCTTCATACAGATACTCTCACATAATGAAGAATGTGATGTCTTTGTGAATTGGAAAGATGGAACAACTGTCTCGAAGGTGAGCGTCATTCACCCCATATACTTTACATATACAAATATAAATATTCATCGTCACCACTTAAATCGTATCTCGATAACACCTTAACTTCATGTTTATTCTATTTTATTTATGGATTATCTTAGGGATTTAGTTGCCAAAAGATCAAATGAGGTCTTCAAACGAGCTACCAACTGAATTACTTTCATGTTTATTGTATTTTATTTATGGATTATTCTAGGAATTTAGTTGTTGTCCAGATCAAAAGAGATCTTCAGACGAGCTACCAACTGAATTACTTAACCAGGTACCAAAAATTGTGCAAACCTCAAGTTCTCTTTCATCTTATATGATTTATGACCATGTGCTATAAAAGAATATCTTGATACTAACTTGTTCTTTCCATGACTGAGAATGTGTTTCTACATAATTTCAGCTCTCCCTTTCATCGGATTGTCATTGGCGTAACGCAAAATCTCACTGCAAAGTGCATTTGCCGAACAATGTTAGCGTCTTTCATCATCTTCACTTGATTATTACTCATAACATGTTATTGATATACTCATAATAGTTGTTCACATTTCTGGTTATGTTAGTGCTCGAAAGAGAATGTCCCAGGCTTCCTTGATCAAGAGCATGAGGTATACTAGAAATATTTTTAGTAGAGTTCAGTGTCCTTTTATTCTCTTCTCATCATCACATTATATTCAAGTTGTAGGTCACTAATATGCTTTTGGCATAATTTGCGGTGTCTTTTCGCCAAGTGAAGACCAAACGATGAGCCCGAGATGAGCGACTTTACTCTACAGGTAACCACATGTTCCGTTCTTGTGTTTTTCAGCGTCTCATGTTTCTTATCAGGGTGGATCTGCATACCTTCTTCTACTTTAACCACTTTTTTATTTCCACCACCACCACAAATATGCTTTTTTTTTCTCTTTGTTTTTGTTTTTATTTTTTATCAAACACGATAGCTTTTTTATACTGACCATTCAAATTAGATGAGTTTGGTATATCTTTTAATTTAAACATTTTTTACACTTTTTTATGAGTAAATTACAAGAATCTCAATCACTTTAAAATAATCTTTTTTGGATAATTATTCTCAAGTTTAAAGTAATCTGATTGTTTTAGAATGTTTTTTATTTCTCGTTTCAAATTTTCCTAATTCACTCACTAATTTTAGCATAAAGTAATATAAAGATCTTCAAAAGTTGCATTTTCTTGGAATTGATAGAATAAAAAAAACCATTTTACTTTTTTTATTTTTATTTTTAATTTCCAAAGTAACTCTAATCAACTAGCATTATTTTGGTGTGAATTTCAATGAATCACATTCACATAAAATGAAGTTTGATCAAAAGATCGACCTTTGAATAACTTTGTTAAGACTTACATGTTTAAAAGTTAGTTCTAATGTTGTTTTTCTCTAAAATTCTATCAATTTCGTATTAGATATGCTCATGAAAATATATTTTTAGTGATATTTCAAATGAAAATTTATTAAAAGGTAAAAAAAATAGCAATATTTTTCAAGTTTAATATAAAAATTGTAACATTTATATAGGTTTAAGGTGGAATTGATAAAATTGAAAGTGTTAAAATGATAAAATTTTGACACACCTAGCCTAATTCATGGTAGATATTGATTTTCTAATATAAATATTATTTATTTTATTCATGTTATGATTATAAATGTAATTTTTAAAATATGAAATTAGGACAGCTAAATTAATGTTACAAATGCCTTTTCAACGAATAATACGAATACTTTTTAAAAATTTCCTTATCTCATCAAAGACACAAATATATAATAATTTTTATTTTTTGAAGGTTATGTAACAAAATTTAAATAAATATATTTTTAGAAATGTTACACGCAAAATACATTTCAACAAATTTTAAAAAAAATTTCAAAGCTGTTCTATTATAATATTTTGTTACCTTGAGATTTAGATAGATACCTAGAAAAAGGAAAAGAACTCTTGAAATTCTTTTTGGCAACATTCTAGTCATATATGTGCTTTAATGAATGCTTGAACACCCAAATTCATTTCTATTATCTTTTATTATTATTATTATCATCATTACTTTTTAACCCAAAAGTTTTAATTTATGTTTGGAAATAATCTTTAGAAATCCATCCACAATCTATGAATAGTTTTATATATAGAAAACAAACATTTTAGATTGAATAAGATTTTAAGTTTTTCCCCTTACAGAAAAAAAAATATTAAAGTTTGCTGTATATAAAATTATAGTTGAGTTAGTCATGCCAAATCATTTGTTTTCATATCTATCTTTCCCTTCAACAAATTATTACTTTTTAGCATGTTAAATGCAATATTGATTGTTTTTTTCGTAAGTATCTTTTTGTACTAAATTTAAATATGTCTAGGGAAATAGAAACTTAAATATGAAAAAGCTTTTAATATAAATGAACTAAATCAATATAAAAAAAATCCTTATAAATTTGTTACAAGAGGTAAACATAACTGTTTTATACTATTTTTTTTAGTACAATATGTTGGAGATCAGATTCGAACTCTTAACCTCTTGGTTGGAGATATATTGCCAGTATATGCCAATTACCGCTAGTTATACTTGCTTTGGCACTTTATGCTATTTTTATAACATTACCACATAGTCGTGGAAAAATACAATTCGTAAATTTTGTTTGTTTGTTTGTTTTTTTTAAAAGTTGGGAACACATGATATTAAATAAAATTGGTTAAATTACTAATTCGGTCATGGTGTGGACAAAGTTTCAATTTGGTACTTTTTTGGTTTTAAAAATTTCAATTTGGTACCTATGGTTTAATCAAATTTCACAAGTCGTCCTGACATTTTTTTTTACAAAAAAGTTCCATTTGGGTAATTGTGTTAGGATTCAGGACCGAGTAAAAAATATAAGAAAGTAGATTAGTTTTTCAAGTAGTTAAAATAAAATTTAAGGATAATTTATGAAACCAAATTACAGGGACGGAATTGAAAATTTTAAAACTAGTAAATCAAATTGAAAGTAGATCTAAACTATGGCAATTAAATGATTGATATTTTTATTGTTATTATTATTATTTTATTAATGGTTTGCTTACAAAATATTACATTCTCGATGCAGTTTCTTCATTCTTCATTAGCTCACAGATGGCTACTTCTGGCGACACATGACATGAGGGTTAGCCTTTTTTTTGTTGAGGTATTTTATGTATCGAGTTTTCTAAATTTATCAAAAGAAAATTAAAATACATAACTTTTCCTTCTCCTAAATATCTATAAATATGTATTTTTTTTTATAAAAGTAATTATAAATAACATTTTCAAAAAGGTATTATAAATACATTTTTCTTTTAAGTTATCAATATATCACTAGCTTTCATAAGGGCAATTATTATGTTTTTTCTTTATGTTTTAGTTTTCATTTATTTAATCAAGTCTTTTACTTTTTGGTTATATGTTTACAATTATAAAAGCTACTATTGTTATCATATTTTATTTTAATGAATCTTAACTTGCAGTTACATTTTGATCAAAAGTTGGCTTGGGTTTTGAAAATATTTGTATGTGGTAGTTTTTAGAAACACGGTTATATTATATTCTTTAAAAAAAAAGGTTAAATTATATTGAAACTCAAATTTTGTGGTTGGAAAAAAAAATTCGGAAGAGTAGAGCATTTACAGAAATGACAGAATAATATAATTGTGTAATTTCAAATAAAATTTTTATTGAAATACCATAATTTATATTACCACTAATTTGAATGTATCTTTTTTTTTTAGGTACAATAAATATATATATATATATATCTATTTTTTTTTTTAGCATAAGTGTGACTTTCATTTTTAGAATAAATATTTATGTAAGCTAATAAAAAATAAAATTGAAGATTGTATTTATAGCGATGGTTATAATTGAACACACAAACAAAGTGATTGACATCCACCGTTAGTTGCAGCACCATATTTGTGGTGTATGTATTACGTGGGTGAATATTGATTTTTTAATAACCATCCAAATTTAATTTAATAATTAGTATGTAATATATGCTTACATAATTTAAAATTAGTAGAGTTGTAAATAAATAATATATATATATATATATATATATATATAATAATTAATTGTAAATATAGCAACTATTTCCATAATTTGTAAATATATTAAAAAATAAAGGTCCAATACGAATGTAAAGTTAGTTATACCCTTAAAATGTCTCTCGTTATCAGTTATATCAATGATATATCTAAAAATGAAGTTGATATTCTTGATATATTATAAGAAATCTACTGTTACTTAAACCAAAATCTACAACTTGATAGATCTAATATCGAGTATATTAGTGGCTCATATACTTTTGTTGAAAGATAGATTTTGGCCAATTACAAATTTTCACATAATTATTTTAAATTAATAACAAACTTATATATTATTATGTTTCGGACCAATTACAAATTACCACGTTCTCAAAATTAAATTAATAGACATAAAATTAACAAATCAAATAATGTCATTTCTTTATCGTACGACCATCTGATGAGTTCAATTAGATTGTTAGCCTAAAGTCAACCAAGCTCAAAACCTAAATAAGGTTAAAAAAAAACACTATAGATTGAGAGATCACCTTCATACAAACGGATCCAGAACCATCTAGAATCATTTAGAGCCATCATCAATAGTCATTCAAAAGGAGTCCGAAGATTCAGAATTTAAGAGACCTCGCAAATGATTGAAGACTTTCTAAAGACCGAAAGCTTGAAGATTAGAAGACTTTGAACATTGAAATCTCTTTAAGAGCTAAAGACCTTCATTTAGAGCCATCATCAATAGTCATTCAGAAGGAGTCCGAAGATTCAGAATTTAGGAGACCTCGCAAATGATTGAAGACTTTCTAAAGACCGAAAGCTTGAAGATTAGAAGACTTTGAACATTGAAATCTCTTTAAGAGCTAAAGACCTTCAACAAGCGAAAACTTTAACAAGCAACAATCCGAAGATTCTTCAACAAGTAACAAGTCGAAAACTTCAACAAACTACAAGCCAAAGACTTTCTCCAAGTGATAACTCTAAAAAGAGTTGTTATTTTAAGTTGTTTCAATCCATACTTTATCCATTTGTTGGCCTAGTTTTTAATCTTTGAGAGAGGTTTCCACATCAATTAATCCCCAGAGGAAAAAAAAGGAAGCAATCCCGAGAGAAAGAGAGAAGAATATTATGAACTTGGAAAAAACCCCAGCAAAGAAGAATACAAGATATAGCTTGAAGGAAGATTTTTACCATGTAATATTTCAACGAATCCTAGTGTTTTTCTTTCATTCTTCATCTTCATTATTTATATATATGGGCTTTTAACTCTTTTCGCTCCCTCTTTTTAGTTGAAATGAGTATAAATAACTAAACCCATTTCTGGGGACTGTGAAACCTTTTGCTATGAACATTGATGGAGGATGGTGCTATTTGGTTAAACCCATATTTTCATGCTTGGCCAACATTTAGAACTATAGTACCTCTTGTTTATGGAAGAATTTGGTGAGATACAAAAGAGTCTTAAGGACGTATAATTAACCTTTAGAATTATAGTACGTCTTGTTTTCTCTCTTACTAAATCATCAGTTATTTAGTGGAGAAATGTTTATTTTAAAGGAGCTAATTCTAAAATTATCTCACACAGTGAAAGTCGAGTTAGATCTTAATGAAATAGTTCAAACAAATTATGTTACACTAACTACAGACATCATGATTGAGAAGTTCGTCTAGCCTAATTTGAGATCTTAGAACCTGTAGCTATATAGATTCAATTCCAAGATGAGACATAGCATGTTGATGATAAAGTATAGATTCAATTCCAAGATGAGACATAGCATGTTGATGATAAAGTAAAATATTGGATTATTGTAACTCATTTGAAGAAACAAAAAGCAAAACTTTGTTCTAAATGAGTCTTTTCTCCATTGGAGATTAAATTGTCATTCGAGGGAGATGTTGAACCAATTGTATGATATGACATTATTTCCTTACGGGTCATGTGATTATATGTGCAAGAACTTGGTTGCTTTTTCTCCTGAAATAAATTTAATGAAGGTTTTCTATGCTTTTCTTCATGTTCAGCGTGTCACTTTATAAAGCACTTCTTCAATTGCTTGAACACCTTTTCTATTATTTTTGTTACTTGAATAACGCTTCGTTTGAGTATTTTTTCTGTTTCTTTAGCATTGTGGTACTAGTCACACACATTCTGATGCTTAAATCAGAGTCGGATGTTTTAAGCATAGCAAAAAGTAGGATTTTGCAGCGTACCTTGATTATGAGTGTTTTCCTAACCTAGAGTCAATAGGATATTTTTTATTTTCAATTCCTTTAGATGAGGGGAATTAAAAAGTGCCATTCAAATAAGGGGAATTTGAATTCTTTAAATCTTGAGATTTTCTACCATCACATGTCCCTTCTATAATAAGACTATCGTGATAAGACGAGTTCGAGCAGACTCTACCCAAGGTAGTTGGTTGAGTCGACCAGCCAACCAAGGCTATTAGCCTTGTGGTTTGGCCCGAGCCAACCAATTGGCCAAGGTTGGTCAACCTTATGGTTGGCTCGAGCTTAACAGCCAACCAAAGGTTGGTCGGCTTTGTGGTGGGCTTGGCCAAGGCACCACAGCTCCTTGTCTTTAGCCTTGCTCTTGTCTTTGATTCTTAGGTCGGATCCGTTTCTTAGGTCTAAGCCTCTAAGCTCTCATCGCTTGACATTCGAACTTGGTAGGATTTGATCATTCATCATAGATACATGAAAATATCAATAAATATTTAATACCATGTTTCCGATTGAACTATTTTAATTAAAACTATAATTATAAAACAGTGTTTAAAATTTTAAGCTATAATAAAGTCTGCCCAAAAATGGGCATTCAAGTTGTACACCAAACTGACTTTATGATTATCTTCTAAAAGCCATTGCCCAAAAAATTAAAGCTAAAGTTATTGCACAAAGGCTTTAATTTTCTTATATTTCAGACATAATTTTCCCGACTATATATTAAAACCAATTTTCTATGATTCCAAATATGGACTTGGACCCCTCAATGCACCACACATTATCCCAAGGACCACCACCACCCAATGATGGCTCCTCTGCCTTTTTTTTTCCCCATTCCATCCCCCGTTTTATCAACTTTTATGTCTCCGTTAAATATAGATATAAATTACACCCCAAAATTTATTCTCCTAAAACCCCCTATTAATTATATTATACAACAACAATCCGACCAAAAGAATTTACGATATATCCCTAAAGAAAAGAATAAAATAAAATAAAATTTGCCCTTATTTCTTCTTATTTGCATGTTGCACCCCTGATCTTTCTTCATTTCCATTTGTACCCCCACCCTTCTTGCTCTTTAAACCTCCTCATAACCCCTTCAATGGCGACGTCGAAGGCATCTCTGAGGCCGCCGCCGTTGCCG
>NW_019104490.1:4419244-4485717 GCF_001995035.1 Momordica charantia
TTTTTCCTGAGTTCAACAATATATCAGATTGGCAGTTAAAACGTCATTTTTGTTCAACGTTTAGGAACTTTTTTTAATTAGGTTAAATTATATAAATCCTCTTAAACATACCCCTAAGTTTTCAAAAGTTTCATTTTTGCCCTTTAAGCTTTAGATTTGTTTTAAAATTGCTCTTTCGTCCATTTTTTTTTTTAAACGGAGACAGAAAAGTGGCATGGCGACGCGACTGGTAGAATAGTGATACACGTGGCATAAGTGGTAAGTTTCAATTGTGCCCCTAAACTTAAGTTTCAATTATTCCTTTATCGTTTCAAAAGTTTCATTTTGACCTTTAACCTTTGAAATTATTAAAAAAAAAACCTCATTAGCTTCCCAATTGAAATGAAGACGAAAATATAATATAGCGATTAGTCGAAAAATAAATGTTACACGTGGACATACTTTAGTGGTGAGAATAAAAGAGTTGAAGGATTTTAATCACATTTAGAATTAGGAAGAAGTATATTTAGGGGATAGAGTTGAAATTGAAATGATGAGAGAACCCACGTATTGTGATAAATTTTATGCATTAGTAAAAATCACAACCTCTTTGATTCAAACAGTCGAGAGAGAAAGTTCTATAATTCATGAGAGGAGGATGTTTATGAGAGAAATTTTTGGAGAAGAGTTCAGGTGATTGAAAGCGTAGGACTATGGAAACTAGGAGAGTAACAAAGACAATTTTCATAACAAATTTTTCAAGAAACTATGGTCTTTAGGTGCGACTGTCTTGGATTTCTTTGATTGTCTCTTTCCTCTTCTTCGTTCATACTCTAACATTAATTTTTGTCAATTGATCATGAGAGAGACTCTAAATTTTGTTTGTCCTCCATTGTTTACTTATCCCTGAAAAATTTTTATTCCTCTCCATATCTTTTGATCGTAAGAGGAGGAAACGGTATTTTACTATAATCCCCAAGTTTTTTCTTTTGCCCCCTAATGAAATAATGTCATTTCTAATGTGACTAAGACTCTTTGACTTTTTTCTACACTACACCACGATGTCATATTTCATCTTTATTTTAAGTGGTGAAACTAATGAAATTGTTGTTTTGAAATAATTTTCATGGTTAACGGTTAAAATAAAAGTTTTTAAATAATAAGGATATAGTTGAAATATATCCTACGTTTGGGGCATAAATGAAACCTATATAATCTTTATCATGTGTATCAATATTTTACAAGTCATAGTCACATCACTTTTTCGTTTTCATTTTAATGAAAAAGTTGTCGAAATGGTAGTTTTGAAACAAGTTTAAAGTTTAAGGTAAAAATGAAACTTTTAAAGATTTAAGAGTATTAGTCTAACAAAACTTACCCCAAAATTTAAGTGCATCGTGTATAATTAACCTTTTAATTATTGTTAAAATATATTGATCTTGAAAGATAATTTTTAAATACTACAATATATTTATTTGTGGTAGCGAAATCGTGTGTACGATCCATCTTGAGTTTTTTTGGCTAAATATACCCCAGGATCATTGATCACTAGTTTTTAAGTTTTTTTCTCAATTTTGTCCTAAATTTTATAAAATTCTCAATTGGATCCTTTGAAGAAAAAAATAATAATAATAATGTTAACATAAAAGTTAATGTGTCAATAAATTATTATTTTATTAACATATATATATGCTATTAGAAAGTATTCTAATACGCACCCAATAATTATAAGACACATATTTGATATGAAATTAATAGGATAAAGAAGGATTCTCATATGTATAATAGGCATCTTTGAGTACTTAGAAGCAAGATGAGGTAGATCCCATTATAATCTTCTTAATTATAATACAACCTGCTTGAAGACGAGACGTCTTAAGATTTGGGATTTGGGCAAACCAGTATAATCTCTTGTGGAGTTAAGTTTTCTATCCATATCTCTTCTTCTTTAATTAGATTTAACACGTGGGAAAATCAAATAGGTTCAATTTGTAGAAATTATCGGAGGATTAATTTGTTTATATTTTTTTTTTCCAAGAACTAATATCATAGCATTTGATTTAAAGGGTCATGAGATCTGTCTAGAAGTAAAGTTTTGAAGGATTCGTGAACTTCTAGGACTAATTTTAGATTTTGGAAGATTGCAGATTTTGAATAAAGTTTCAAACGAACGACCAGGATAAAGATTAGGAAGAGATGGACACAGCTGCTATTGTGTGTTTGTCAATGAAATCCATTTTTAAAATCATACCCCTCCAAACAACTCAATTTTTTTAAACATACACCTTAAAAAAATCTCGATTCTTTAAAGCTTATATTCTCGTAAATTCTTTATTTTACATCCTTTAGCTCTCCTACCCTCTGTTTTGTTCGGAAAAAGAAAAGAATTTGAAACTTGAACCGATTTGAAATCACATTCTAGGTCGAAAAAAATTTCATTTCAAATAGGTCAGATTTGGCAAGATTTAAAATAAAAAACTTAACTATATATTTGTTTGGATCACCATTCAAGAGCCTAATAGTAGCCTAATAGTAAAATGTTATACGTTTTTTCATATCTCATGAACATCCAAATAATAAAATGCGAAATCCGTTTAGTTCCATAATGGAATTAGGCAATTGAGTTCATTTCAATCTTCAAAACATTAGAGCAGACAACTTCTTGTTACTTAGTTATTAGGCTTTTACCGTGGCTGTTGCTGCTGGCCTCTTATAAATATAAGCTGTCATATTCATTTAGTTTGATCTCTCAGTGAAATTAATAAAATCTCTCTGATTGAATACATCATATTTGGATGGTGGAAATTTTTCAGGTGAAGATAGATATTTTAACCAGTTAAACTATGTTCCAACTGGCAAATATATTAGAGGAATTTAGTCGTAAAGAACTATTCAGAATCGGGACAAACATTTGAAGTGATTTCTGGGAGAGTTTTTAGTTTCATGGAAGTCATGGAAGCATCGGCTTTTTCAACCCTGATGTCAACCTTAATTTTCAGAAACTCTTTCTCCATCTTATTTAAAATAAGAATAGAAATAACTGCGGTAATTGACATGTATTTATTTCCTCGAAGTCGAAGGTTCAATCTCCCTGTCACCAAATTGTTGTACCCAAAAAACAACAGAAATGGTTTACAAGAAAAAACAACAGAAATGGTTTACAAAGGGGTGGAGGACCACCAAAACGGCGACGTTCTATTAACCTGAGAAAACTGAATAAATAGGAGTACAAACGACGTCGCATTGTGTGCAGAATCCACTAAGAAGAACGGCGTCGTATTGTTGGTGCTGGTGTTGAAAATTCTTTAATGGAACCACGTCCTCTGCTGTGCACATTCTCTAACAGGGGTAAGATTACAAAATAGTACCAGCCTTCGCTTTACTTTCCACTCTCACCATCCATTCACAGAGGATAGAATTCACTTCTTCTGGCAGCTCATCATGTGGGCAATGCCCTGAAATTTTGACAACATAAAGAAACTAAAGTTAGAACAACAACATTTTAAAGGAAACCGAACAGCTAATTTCTCATCTTACCAGCATCCAATTCCTTGATTATAACTCCACCACAGTGCTCTTTAAGCATGCCCAACATAGACTTGGAGTTGTAGATAGGATCTTTCATTCCCTACATAATTGCATTACAAACCTTTTAACCTGAGATTTCCTTCTCCTTTGGGACTAAATAGTATTTCTTTAATCTTTTGGTTATTTTGCAATTTCGTCCCTCATCTTTTACAAGTTTAATCAAGCTCTTACCATCACAAAATGTTAAAACGTCACTGTCAAAATAATGAACATATTATTCGTTGAGCTGAGGATACTCTAAGTTTTGAATAGATGAAATAGACATGCACACCAATAAGATTCAAAAACTTACATGCTTCATATTAACTAGTACATTCTAACATTTAGTGATGGTAAAGAACTTGATTGAATACAATTCGAAACATGAAGGATGAAATTGAAAAGTTTAAAAAGATTAGGAGGGAAATTGAAAAATTGCACAAATATGAGGGACTAAACCATTCTTTTACCTGGATGATAAGAACCCTTTCCTCGAACCCTTCCAACAAATAATTGAGGGGAACTGAAAGATCAAAGCTGAAAATACTTTCTAGAACCACCAGGCCGCCAGGATCTTTGGACTTTTTTTTTAATCATACGTTAAGGTGGCAAAAGTTACACAATATGTAATGAAAAATGAAGCTGATTTGTAGACATAATAACAAAAGCTTGCACAAGAGGATACAGCTCTTAGCATCTCACTGATAAGCCAGTTATCAGATCGCTCTGTTCTCTGAAAAGCAAAAAAATGTCGTAAACTTTTAAGTTCTATATAAATATAAAATACAAGGCAATAGTAAAAAATTGGGACATTAGTTGACGTACAGTAGGATAGCAATTCCTCACTATGTCCTTTGTTTTCAGTCTTAAGTAAAATAAAAGGAGTCTAGCGCCCAACCGTGCAGCAACAGAAACCTGTCTCTCCTGCATTCAAATTACAATATGGGACAGTTGAGATATTATTGATAGATTATTCAAGAAAATAATATATATGAGAAATTGTAATGTGACAAATAGTTTTGGTATATTTGCAAATATACTGCAAAGAATAAGATTTTACAAATATAGCAATTTTGTAGGGCAGAGTGGCTAGGGGTTGAAATATGTTGGAAGTTTTTGAAAATTGTGTCATATTTAAAATATGTTAGACCTTTTCGAAAATTGTGTCATATTTACAAATCTTTTAACTTGCGCTAGATTTGCTATTATTTTAAGCCAAATCAATAAGGTTAAATTTACATTTTGGTCCTTGAACTTTTAGATTGATTTTATTTCCATCTTTGTTAAAAAGGCTTATTTTAGCTCCAAGTTTTAAGAAATAAACAATTTGGTTATTGTCATGGCGTGCTAATATGCTAATAAAGGCACGTATTAAAAGTTGGAGGATGTTGGTTCTATCCCAGAAAAGAAGGGGGAAAATGAGAGATCAGTAGCTGGGGTGATGGCAAGAAATTGGGCCGAGACTTTCTAAAGCATAATTTGTGATATAGTCAGAAGAAAAATAAGCAATAGGGGTCCAATTTATGTCTTAAAATCTATTCCCGTCCAATACCCACTTCAGCCAGCCTATGTAGCCTCGATATATACTCATGTTAGCACGATATTTGAAGTCACATCATTTGTTAAGATAATCATAGCAAAACTGAAAATTAAACAATATTCACAAAACTTACCTTATTGAAGGGCAAAAAAGAATATCCAGGAATTACACTGCCAGCACTATTGATGAGGACAATGGATTTGACTAAGGAAGGCCAAAGACAGGAGACGATAGCGACAATGTAACCTGAAAAGAAAGCAAGCAAGCTTCCTTGAAAGTGTTATACGAAGGAAGTTTTGAGAGTTTATACAAATAAACTCAGGTTTGTACATACCACCAATTGAATTCCCAACAAGATGTACTGGTCTACCCACAACTTCGATGATAAAATCTCTAAGAAATTCGGCCCACAATAGTTCGGTATACACTATGTTTGGCTTTTCTGAACGCCCAAACCCCAAAAGTGTTATAGCCCAAACTTGATTTCCACCTTCAGCAATGCCATGTACGTTGTGACGGAAATGCTCCAAAAAAGCACCAAAACCATGCACAAGAAGAATGGCAGGGCCTTCACATCCAACAACTGTGTACTGGAAAGGGATCTTTATTAAGGTAAAGTAGCATTACGCATCTATGACCAAAATTTTGTATACTAATTGAACAGCATGAAGTCTCAATAATTGAAGAATAACATAGATTCTCGAGCAATGAAAAATAAAAGGTAAAAAAAGACAGCATCTTCATCAGCTTTTATCATTTTTCCCATTTATTGAACCACATAGTTAATATTTGCTAACCTGAACAAGAAAGCCATTCCATCTCCAATTTCGAATAGAATGACTTCCCGTACACCTTCCTTTGCTCTTCAAACCCATAAGCCAATACCACTGTGTTATGAAAATCAAATGAGAACCTAAAGATGCTTTTAATTAAATTTTTAAAAACTTCATGTAGTTAGACCAACTTAACTTCTAAACCCAACCAAACATATGTACATTTCGAAATTTTAAATTAAATGACATACCTCTGAGGAGAGAACAGCATCAACTACTGCAGCAACAGTGCCTGCAGAGTATCCAAAAGGTGACAGAAACCCAGCATTTCTTTCCTTTTCATATTTGATCGCTTCATAATGCACTCTCCTTCTAGATATTATTCCCAGATCAATAGCAGGACCAAAAAGTTTAATAAATGAAGATCCATCTCGGCTTTCAGAATTGCGTACCATTTCATGTAGTCTGTACAAAACATAGACCTCAATGGGCAATCTAATGGATAGTTGAAATTAATATAAATGCTTCAAGCTATTCATTTTCATCATAAAATGCAAATGATAATAGAACAACAATATGAACGCTTTGTGCTTTTATTCTCAGTGATGAATAAGCTTTGCAAATTTACAGATTAATTTGAAAAGCTAAAAAGGGTATGGAAAAATACATCACAAGATCATTAGAATAAAATAGTTAAACAAAAATTAATACAATAAGATGAGAAACTCCATTTTTGTTATAATGGAATGATGAGGCAACAAACAAATATCGTATGAAAAATGAAACGAGTAAGATGTTGCAAATCCTTTAGCACATAAGTAACAATGTGACCATGAATTCTCTCTATCCTTTTTTTTCAACCTTGTTTCCTAGGACTAGGGAATAGGAGGAAGAGAAGAAAAAACACCTACATTTGCCAGTCATCTCGAGCCGTTCCCTCATTGTATCTTATGTATGCAGATAAAGCATTCAACACACCTTCCGCACCTCCCCTCTGGAAATCCATTCCTCGTTGTATGGAAAAAATTGATTTGTACATTCTCTCTGACCTGGTACTTCTCGAACTCAGACTGTTTCCATTACTTCCTTCTTTAAAAAATTTAGCCCGCAAAATAGCTTCGGCTGCTGTATTCTTCATCAAATTCCAATCTTCTCTTGATTTGTACAATTGATTACTATTTATAAATTCCTTCAAGGCATCAAATGCGGGCATAGTACCTAATGATTTCACCCAACTTATCACACAAGCGAAAAATTATTTATCATGGCTGCCACAATATGGATGCCACTCTCCTTCTCCAAAGGAAAATTTTCATGCAAAGAACGTACCCCAGTTCAATTCCAGTTTCGAGCAGGGTAACGTTGGAGAAGAAAGTGGAGGACTTACAGGAAGTTGAAGCTTCCTAAACTCGTCGTACGATGCAGGTAAGGCCTCTAAGCTCTGGAACACAACAGTATACAAAAATGAATAAGTTAAAACAGCAAACAGAAGGAGAGGATTATAATAGTAAGAGACAGACCTTAACATCGTAAAATGGCGTCCTCGAAATTGTGAGATTTGGACTCTCAGTCAGATTTGCCAAGGCCTGAGATACATTATCCATCAACACACATAACTCATGCTCTACCTCTTCCTCAGCAAAGATATGGGTAGCTTTTACCTGTTCAAAACCTTGGAGTTGATTAAAAAAGAATCACGAATGCTTCTTGAAATTCTCCTTAAGGCCTAATTGTAACTATGAAACCTAGAAAAATCGTCACCTCGATTACAAGCTCCCGGAGTACAGATTCCGCATCCCCAAACCTGATCAGCAAATCCAAACCCCGATCCCTCAGCGACCGCCTGAGGGCTTCCAAAGCAAGAAGAAGAAATTCAAGCATTTCATTGGAAAACCCTGCATGTCCATTCAACCTCATTCATCTAATGGCACAAAACAGAGCAAACCAAGCCTACTTGGATTGCGCTCAAGTAGGCAAAATCGAGAACGATTAACAGTTCTTTACACATTGTGATTAAACCCATAGACAAAATAGAGAGAGAGAGAGAGAGAGAGAGAGAGAGAGAGGTAACGCGAAAGTATGCGGGAATCGAAGATGTAAAGAGGGAGGAGAGCGGGAAAGTGAGAGGCGGCATGGAGAGCAGGGTGATCGTCGATTCGGAGGTCATGCTTAAACCAGAGAACCGCGACTCCTCCGATTTCGGAATGTGCAGTGGATCGGTGTCTGGGGAGTGCAGGTCGAGGAGGCGGAGGCGATGAAGAACACCGGCGTGGAGGAGTAGGGAAGGGGATGGGATTTGTGGTGAAGCGAATGGAAGCAGAATGGGGGAAGTTGAAGATAAACATGGAGATGGAGAATCGGCATTGGAGAATGGGGACGAAGGAAGAACATGGGTTTGGGTTACAGAATTCAGAGTGTTTTGTGGTGGTGGGAAGCTGGCGGGATTTTTCAGTTGAAAGTTGTGGCGCTGCTACCCCCACACATCTTCTACAACTGTTTTTTCTTTTTCCCTTTTTTTTAAAGAAACATTTCAGTTTTTTTTTTCTTTTTTTTTTTGGAATGATTGAGAAGATTCAAACTCACCACCTCTTAGTTTGAGTTATAGGTCAATTATCGTCGTTGCAGTGTTTTTTCAATTTGATCTCTATTTTTTTTGTTAAAATAATATTTCGATGCTTGTAGTTTCAGCTCGATTCATTTTAACAACCGTTTTAATGTGGTGACGATGGCACAAATTTTACAATAACATGGGTCAAAAATATACACAAAGAAGATTAACATCAAAATTTTCAGAGATTTTTTTTTTTTTTTAATATAAAGGATTGAACTCACGACCTTTTGAGATATATGTCAATTATCGCGGAACTATACTCATATTGGTAATGTCGAAGAACTGAAACATCTTTGGATTATTAAAACTGTTTTACATAAGAGACTTATATTGGGCTTAGAGACTAAATTGTAGCACCAAATCCAACAAACCTACCACTGCGTCCTGTTTATTATCCGCATTATTTATGAAAATTTATGTAAACTTGAGAACCAGAATATTTTGAAAGATTCAGCAATATTGTCTTTAATACCGGCATATGAACTCAGTTCGATGACTTGAAAGTAACTTGCTCACGATTCTCGAAGTTGCTCTTGTGCAATATTAATGGCAATGTCTTTGATTTTGACGTTAGATGTGTTCTGTTCATCACTGGCAATACTATGGCTTCCGATGCTGTGCACGATCTGAATTCCCTGATTTCCTCCGAGGGGAGAGACTTTCTCATCCGCAACAATGGCGATCAGGTATATTTCTTTTCTTCTCAATTGAAAAATTGGTGGGGAAGGAACGGCCTTCTTTTCTCCTTTTCTCTATTTCCCCTTCAAATGTTGTTTGTGTGTGGAAATGTTTCTTCTCAGCTGTTGTTTTCTTGTCGGATTGCTGAATAATTGACAAACCCTAGAAAAATTTGGGAATCTGTAAGAGGAAGTGAGTGAAATCCCCTTTTGGGGCTTTAATTTGTGCTTCCTACAGGTGAAGATCAGCTCCTTAATTGGAAAGATTGTGGGATTGTATTTCTCGGCATCATGGTGCTCTCCCTGTCGCAGTTTCACTCCAGTTTTTGCAGGGGTTTATGAGGAATTAGCGTCTAAGTGTGATTTTGAAGTTGTCTTTGTTTCTGATGACAACGATGAAGAATCTTTCAAGGATTACTTCTCTAAAATGCCCTGGTTGTCTATTCCATTTAGTCATTTAGAGACCAAAGAATGCTTGAATGAAATTTTCAGAGTGAGTGGAATTCCTCATCTTGTTGTTCTTGACGCCAATGGGAAGGTTTCAACTGATGAAGGAGTGGAACTAGTCCGCGAGCATGGGGTTCATGCCTATCCTTTTACTGCTCAACACATCAAACTTCTGAAGGACAAAGAGGACGAAGCTAAAAGGAACCAAACCATTAGTTCCATTTTGGTTTCGAACACGCGCAGTTATGTGATCTCAAATGATGGAAATCAGGTATAATTTCTTCAATGGTTTATGGGATTATTCGTTTTATAGTCATGGGAATAATGTGATACTAAAAGGATTGTGTTGTAGATTCCTGTCTCTGAGCTTGAAGGGAAACTGATTGGGCTGTACTTCTCAGTGTATGGCCACAAATGGTGTGATGAACTTACGCCTACTTTGGTTGAGGCTTACAAGAAACTAAACGAGAAGGGAGAGAACTTTGAGATTGTGTTGATCTCTCTAGATGATGAAGATGAAGGCTTCAATGAAACATTCAAAACAATGCCATGGTTGGCATTGCCATTGAAGGACGAGAAATGTAAAAAACTCGTTCGTTATTTTGAGCTTAGTGATATTCCTACACTTGTTATAATTGGGCAGGACGGGAAGACTTTGAATGCGAATGCAGCAGAACTCGTCGAAGAGCATGGTATTGATGCCTACCCTTTCACTCTAGAGAAACTTGAGAAGCTTGCCGAGATTCAGAAGGCGAAGCTCGAATCACAGACTCTGGAGTCTCTTTTAGTTTCTGGGGAAACAGATTTTGTTATAGGAAAAAATGGTGCAAAGGTAAAAGTTTATTGTTGCTGCTTCGTATCATAATCTTTGAGTTAAACCACGTGGTGCTTTGTGTATTCATATATGTTTGATTGCCTTTGGTTTGGGCAGGTCCCGGTATCTGAACTTGTTGGCAAGAACATTCTGCTGTATTTTTCTGCACATTGGTGTCCTTCATGCCGTGCATTCTTACCCAAGCTTACGGAGACGTACAACGAAATTAAGCGAAAGGGCAAAGAATTTGAAGTCATCTTCATTTCAAGTGATAGTGACCAAAATTCATTTGAGGAATTCTTTTCAGGAATGCCTTGGTTAGCCCTGCCATTTGAGGATGAGAGGAAGAAGTTCTTAAGTCGTAGATTCAAAATCCAAAGGATTCCCGCCCTCATAGCCCTTAACCAGAGTGGTCGTACCGTCTCAACAGATGCCCTTAAGCTCATAAGAGTTCATGGAGCAGACGCCTTTCCATTCACAAAGGAGCGTGTGAAGCAGTTAGAGGAGCAACTGGAAGAAAAGGCAAAGGGGTGGCCTGAGAAACTGAAGCACAAACTACATGAAGAACACAAACTTGTTCGGACTCGTCGGGCTTATATTTGTGATGCGTGTGACGAGATGGGATATAGTTGGTCATTTTACTGTCAAGAGTGTGACTTTGATTTGCACCCGAAATGTGCTTTTGAAAACGGAGGAGCCGAGGAGGAAAGGGAATGTCAGGTTTGCGACGGAGACGTGTGCCGTAAAGCCTAAGAAAACACGTTCAAAATAGCAGAGGACGTGAAAGATTATTATGGTATGTTCTTTGTTTGTTGCCTTCTATG
Source organism: Momordica charantia (assembly GCF_001995035.1). The sequence continues at coordinate 4,430,477 of NW_019104490.1, forward strand.
ATGCTAATTGCTATGGTGTGTGCTGTATACTCTACTGCATCTATGTTGTTCCAAATCATCTGCTTTGTAATAAGATTTGTGGTTCCCTGATCGTCCTTGTTTGCAAGGAAGGGATATTCCGACCTAAATTTGGAGGCATCAATGAGTGTTATTCTAACCTTCGTGACATGATTCTATCGTGGCAAATTATTTTCCATGTCCCTCACTTATTTCTTTTCTATATAGCAATAACAGTAATGGTAGTGATAGCGATAGAGAATAAAGATGACAATAATCATTAGCAAAATCAATAATGATAGCTTATATTAACAACCTACTTCCCAATTTAATTTCATCAATTTCAAAATCATTAGCAGTAGCGATAACGATAATGGTCGCAATAGCGTACAATTGGTAACGGTAGCACTAGCAATAATAATGATAATAGTAGCATAATCGATAGCAATAGCTTATAACTTTCCAGATTTTTTCTTCATTCTTATTTTTCTCTTTCAGTTTTTTTTAATTATTATTATTTATTTCTCTATAAGTTTTATCTCTATCTTTACATTTATCTCTACAGCTATCTATATCTATACTTGTATCTCTACATCTACTTATGCCTATATCTTTTTTTTTTCTTTTAACTTTTTTTCCAGCTCGAGATAGGAGATAGAGATACGGGTCAAGGTAAAGGTAGAGATATAAGAAAATAATAATAATAATTAAGAAAACGAAATGTGAGAGAAAAGCGAAAAGTGGGTAGTTTGAATTGGGAAAAAAATAAATTTTGATTTTAAGATCAAAGGAAAAAAAAATTAAAGTGGAGAAATAAAATGAAATAAAATTGACAGCGCAAAAATTATGTTATTACTGATAGAAATTTGGGAGACTCGAGTTAGAAAAATTTGAATTCAATAAGAAAAAAAAGGAAATAGTTAATAAATAAAAATGGAATAAAATTCACCCAGCAAAAATAGCCATATAATTTGAAGAAACGAAAAGGAAAAAAAAAACAATAAAGAAATAGTTCAGATAAAAATTGGCAAAATGTAATTTCACATATGACTACCGAAGCAAAAGGTTAGAATAAAAAGTTTAAAAAATGGGAATATCTCATCAACGAGATCAATATTAGATCATCTAGTGCAATTTTGTCAAAATATTTTTTTTAGAGTATCAAATATATTAATTATGATAAATTCTTTAAATAATATATTTTCTATCACATATATTAAAATTTTATATTATTTGGATCTTATTCAAATAAATATTTTATTAGTATATGTTATATATTAATAAAATACAATTTTCCTTCAAATGATACTTAATTAGAAAATGATATTTAGCCAAACAAAATTTTTTATTATCTTATATATTATTTGAATCTTATTCAAATTAAATATTTTTAATAGTATATCTTATATATTAATAAAATACAATTTTCGTTCAAATGTATCAAATACCTTAATTAGGACATGATATTTAGGTAAATAAAAAATGTTAATATCTCATATATTAAAATTTTATATTATTTGAATCTTATTCAAATAATTATTTTCTTAATATATATTTATATATTAATAAAATATAATTTTTTTTCCATGAGAAAAATCTCATTTGAAATAGTTGATGTGTTGCTTGCTTGTCATTCGTCTTTAACACTTCATTCACTGTTGGCCCAAAGTTAGACATGACACCCTATCACTAAAGCCTCATATTCTTCATTGTTATTAGAGTCTGTTGATAGAGCTAGGCGGGGGGGCGATACCGATACTAGTTATCATGTCAAAAGACACATGAAGAAACCTAATTCATTGAGTTTTCATTGAATAAATCTAGCCCAAACCAAGTTTTAATCTTTTTGCGTTGAACACCTATAGTGCACACTGCACAGAGAGATTCATGGACCAGAAGTTGCTAGCAGAAATGATACCTTCAATTTCTTTTACGAAAGAAAAAAACACACACGACCCATAAATATTTACAAATCCGTTATTTAAAAAAATACAAATCTAATCTTTTTTAAAATCACACTAATTAATATTATTTTCTTACAAATTAGCAACCATTCACATTTTCGTTAAAAAATTGAACCTCCTACCATTGATTTTGTGAAATTGAGTTCAATACATTTAATGAATTTGAGGCTAGAGAAGTAGAACTTACGATTAAGATATCGAGGTGCCTAAATAGAAAGGACACAATTCGATACACAATAGGTATTGTAGAATCCAAAGACCTAATATATTCTCCATGTACAAATATTGAGAGTTATATTAGCCTACATTCAAGTGATGTTCATATCATGGGACAGCCACGACCCAAGTACGTACAAAGGTCAAGAGTCGACATCCATAGATGTTAACAAGAAGTATTAGACTACTGAAGACTGTCAATTGAGCTAGGTTCATGTCGGCTTTATATTTGGACTACCATTCACCAAAACATAAAAGCAGAATGCATGCAGATCAGGGAAATAATATTTTAACTTCTCATCTAAGTAACAATTCCAAAGTAACCAAAGAGATGACAGTAGACAAAAATTTTTCCTCCCCAAATAAGTTCTAAACTTCAAAATTATGACAAAAATGGACAACACATTAACCTTGACAATTTGAAAGTGATACGGGGCAGGCACACAGAGTACATAGAACTCTAAATAACTAAGAGTAAATTAAAGAACTTAAGAAATATGGAACACATATCAATCTGCAATTGTGACTTCAACCTCAACACCTGGTTCAATGGTGATAGATGTAATCTGCTTAACAACATCAGCTGAGCTAAAGAGGTCGATGACCCGCTTGTGGACACGAAGTTCAAATCTGTCCCATGTGTTGGTACCTGCAACAATAGTAAAAGATTTGCAACCAGTTTTCAGGCTGGATCTAAAAGGTAACTTGGCTTCCTTAGATGAATACCACAACTTGTGTTAGACATCGTCAACAAAAGAGACAAAAAAAAGAGCATACATAAAAAACTGCCCAAATAGAAGAGGCCCATTGATAGAAAGGGACTCTAAACCAAAAGGATAACACCTCGCTGGCAATTATTAAAAAAAAAAAAACTTAGAAACCAATCCAAAGGTAAGTATTAAATCTAATAATCTCCAAAATACTCCATGGATCTCTCTACCTCTAATGATTCTATTATTTCGCTCAATTCAAATCCCCGCACAAAATAGAAACACGTCTGCCACAAAAATCTCCCCTTGACCCGAAAGATGGAATAATAAACTTAAAATGGTGTCATATCCAATGTAAGACAAGATTCTTACTTCACATAAGACATAATAATAAACTCAAAAGTTTGTAAAACTCGTCACAGCATAATCCCAAATAACTTACAGATCTCACATTCATAAAAAATTTTGGCTTATTTTCTATAGTTGCAAGGTCAATTAATGATTCTATTTCAATGCAGTGTCTGAATCACCATAACTTGCGCAACCAAAGTTTGAGTACGAAAAACAATAACAGGTCTAACGGCACTGTACACATGGAGCGAGGAGAGAGAGAAGCAGGACTACCACACTATAACACATGGTGTGAAACTCCAGATATCATGACGAATGAATATTTAACTAACATCACCAGCCAATCCCAGAAAATGATAAATGGCAGATGGAACGAGAGATATGGGGGAGAAGTACAGGTGATCCAGAGGTAACAAAGATCGAGAAGATTCCAAATTAAGGATACAAATTTAACTACATACATACAAATGTTTTATAAGTTAGTTGATCAGTTCACGATTATTCTCAAGTTCAGCATTGAATCAAAATTACCTTCGCCACAGGGAGACTTCCTGGTGGTAATGTGCAGGACTTTTGTTGGCATCCTCACAGGCCCTTTAACCCTCAGTCTCTTGTCCTTGGCTCCCCGAACCAAATCGGTACAAACTGACGATTAAAAAATGGAGTGAACCCACTAAAAGTGAGGATTGCGATAACATTCACAAAACTGAACACATCAAGAAATCAAATCTCAATTATTTGTAGAAACATATCCTAAAACCCGAAGAGGCTCAACCCTATCATTGAAGACTCGCCCAGAGCAGCAACATGAAATCGAAGGCCACGATATGAATAACAATTCAATAATTATAATGTTACAAACAAGTGGAATATAAAAGGTGAAAAGCCAACGAATTACCAACAACTACAAGAACAATAGCGCGAATGTGAAGAACCCATATATTTCAGAAACGCATTACAAAAACGTAAAGCCAACAGATAAACGAGCTTCATCAATAACTTCAAACCATGAGATCCGGAGAAGATATATAATCTACTTGCACACTATGGAATAACCAATGCGACTTGGTTCTAAACAGAGATAAGGAGTTACCCTTCTCAAGGTTCTTGACGTTCTTGGACGAAAGAGTGATCCTAATCTTGTGGATCTGCTCCTGTGACTCTTCCAAACCAGGCTTCGTAGTCTTCATCGCAGCATACGCCATGTTTGCTTACTTCCTGAAAACTACGAGAATCAGATAGGAAAAAGGAACAATAAACGAACACCATGTGAAGGGGGGCGGAGAAGCTTACCGGCGCAAGGGGCGGCTAACGCTGCTGCTAGGTTTCAGTTGGAGGATTTAGGGTCGAAGAAGATGGAAGTTTGGAAGCTAGGGTTTTGTATTAATATCCGTGGACTGGAGGCCCGAATTCTAGTATAGATCGGGCCAAATTTGAAGGTTGAAACCTCGACAATTATCTTTATCCGTAGAAACCTAATTTTAAAAATGTCACAAGATTTATGTATTTAAGTCCATGATATTAAATTCTCGTTGCTATGTGACATTTTTATAAATTTGATATCTATATTGCAATAAATATCGATAAAACATGAAAAATATTAATAAAATATTACTAATATAAATATTGTATTAATATTAATATCAATATCAATATTTTTATTGTTATTTTCATCGACATCGGCATTTAAAACTTTGATTATAGTTGATAAAGTTTATAAGTCTCTTGAAAAGTTTAATTCTAAAAGTAGCAGTTGTCGTATTTGGGATTTGGATGATACATTTACGGTTATTTGTGGAATTTAGCCAGTAAATTGTCCTTCACTTGTAATGGTTCAATTCGTCGGGTTGGTAACCATTGTGATTACATTTCTATAGAGATTGATGTTAATTTATTATCTTCAATAATTAAACATCGAGTAGGAAGGCCTAGAAAATAAATGATACCTACGATTGGTGAGATGATAAAGCACACAAGATGCAACCGTTGTCGATGCGTTAGTTAGAATCATAGAAGTTGTAAATTTGCACCTATTAAAACAATGATGTATATCACTTGTATTATCAGTTACTTGAGTTATTATTAAGTATATCAATCACAATGTATATCAAAGACTTCTAATCGAGGATAGAATTGCTACTTTTATTATTGCTAATTTTTCTGAAATATCAGGTATAATAAATTAGTTTATCATGGATATATATTAATAGTTATAATTGATATACCTAGTATATAAGTACATCAAAGTATATCAGTAATGTTATTTGAATATATCAACAATATATTTCATATTAGATATATTAATTAATTGATATATACCTTATTTGCAATACATGAAAGTGCTAGCTGATATACCTAGTATAGATTACATCAAGCTATATCGGTTATGACTAATTTACTTTCAATTATAACAGATATACCTTAGTTGCAATTCATCAAAGTATATCAATTAATTTATATAGCTAGTATGAACGTACAACAAAATATATCATTTATAACTGATTTACATAATATTAACTACGTCAAGGTATATAAGTTGTAACTGATTTACCTGGTATGGAGTATGTTGGTATGGGGTATGTCAAGGTACATTAGTAACTCAATGATATACTTCATACTTGGTAAATCAGTGTTAGCGTTCAATTTTTGTAATCTTACATGAATTTTGTTGGCATTCTATTCAAAACCAATATATATTTTTTTATTTTATTTTATGTACAACAACTCGGCAGCGGTAAAAAAAGTTGCATATTATGGTGAACGAGGGAGACTTGGAATATTTATATATAAACAACGTTATAAGTCAACGATATACATTAAAAGACTAAAAAGACGTAATATAATTTGAACACAATCTTACATACCTAGTATACTTATTATATCAAGATATATTACTTATAAATGATTTATTTTGGTACAGAGTAAATCAAGGTATATCATTAACTCGATGATATACTTCATACTAGATAAATCACTACTAGCATTCAACTTTTATAGTATGTATTATAAGGTATATATCAGTTACCAAATACGAAGTGTATTGCTATATACTTCGAATAAGTTATATCAATGATGTTATATTTAATATGAGTATATCAAAGTATATTAAGTATGAAATACATCAAGATAAATGAAAAAGTAATGAGGTTTACGAACAAGAAGGAAGTGAAAAGAGGTAAGTAAAAAATAAACTAATGTAAACTATGTGGGTTGAGCATTCGTGTTAGGCTAAATGATCTGAGGGTAAATTAGACTTTTTTTTGCTTAAATGTGCTATTTTTCCAAATTTTTAATTAATTTTTGCTAGTTCTCCTATATTAAATAGTCGCTAATCTCTTAGATAATTTTCAATTTAGAATTTCATCTTTTATAATTCTTAAATTCACCGGTAATATATTAAGAATTCTTGATTAGATCATTTATAAAAAATATATTACTACTTCTTTTAAACTTGTGTGCCATTAAATTATTATTTTATTAACATTAGATGAGCTTGTGTACGTGGAAATGCCATTTGGGCATGTCAGTTTAAAAGAAATGAATTTCTTAGTGGGTGGGTTGAATTTTGCCAATGAGCTAACTAAGTTTTATGTGTGAAATAGCGTTTTTGTGTCATATTCACATATCTAATTATTTTAATAAAACAATGATTTAATTATTTATAACTTCTTGTTAACATTTTTTTAAAATAAAAAAGAACCTAATTAATAATTTTTATTACATTAAAAATTAAATTTGAGAATTTTAAAAAATTAATGATTGGATTAGTGGTGGACCCAAAACTTTATATCTAACGATATATGAGCAGTCGGTTAACGAGGAGATTCAATTCTATTGCCTAATAAATGGCATGCGAGCATGTACACCACTAGGCAACTTCATGACCAAATACACAACATATATATATATGCTCGTCCTGTTTTTTTAGTATAACATGTGGTGGTGAATATTCGAATTTGTGACCTTTTGATGAGAGATAGACGTCTTAACTAATTCAGTTATGCGTAAGTTGACGATACACAAAATATATTACTAATTAATAAAAGTTTCAAAGTTGTGGGAGCCTCGTGCCATATGTTGATTCGTCAGTAAATCAAATTGGGAATTTTCTCAAAGACTAAAGACAATTTTGTATGTTCAGTCAAAAATTAAAAATAAGAAATTCTTGTCGAACATATTTGATTCTTTTTTTTTTTTTGGGGTAAGTTATAAGTTTAGGTCTGTTTACTTCAATGGAATATGAAAATACCATTTTCAGATTCTGATCATTTTATAGAATATTGAGAGTGGACGATGATAAAGCCAGCAATTTGGAAACTAATTTGGCGTTTGATTGAAACATGTTGCTTAGAAATAAAAGTGGATTTAATTGGAATAATCAACTCATGAAATTAAAATGAGAAAAAAGTGTATATGATGAGTGTCAAAGTATGAGAAGTAAATAATTTTATATTGTATATTTAATTCAAATAAGTTATCCGTTAACTTTAAAGTTTGTGTCTAATAAATCTATAAATTTTAAAAAGCGTACGATAGATTAATGAATCATGACTTTTAAAAAATGTTGAATAGGTCTGTGAACTTTTAATTTCATGTCTATTTGATATTGAACTATTATACATTTTTTAAAATTCACAAATCTATTAGATATAAATTTTATTTTCTTTTTGAAATTACAAGAACTTTATTAATGAAAAAGACCACTTTAGGTTACATGAATAGGAGGGAAAAAACAAGCTCTTTTAGCTAAAACATTAGCTTACTTATTTCATTTTTTATTAGACTTAATTTTGAAAGTTAATGATTATATTAAACTAAAAATCAATTTTATATTTAATAAAATCTATCAACATCAAAAGAGGTATGATAAGTCAAGAATTTATTATACACAAAAGTTAAAATTTTAGAGATTTATCGTGCACAAGATTAAGAGACACGTCAATTATAAAACTAAAAGTTTAAAAACTTATTGCATATTTTTTAAAACTGAGAGAACCAATAGACGTAAACTTGACTTTTAATTTATTTATTTTTTGTGTTGGTTTGTTTTTACTTTTAATTTTTAAATTAAAAATAGAAAACAAGAAAGAAGAAAAAGAAAAAGAAAAAAAGGCCTAAAAATTCGTAAATTCGTTTTATTACCGCCCGGAGAAGGTAGAAAGAGCATCTGGTCTTCACAATCGCAAACACCCAATTTCAGCAACACACAGAGATCGCGAAGCGAAAGAGATAGAGAGAGGAATTAGGGTTTCTGACAGAATGGCTATGGGACTAAGGACATACCCGGACAGAAGGCGTGATGGATTACCACATTTCGACGTCAACCAAGGCGAGGTTCTCATGCACATCGTGCCTGCCATCGCCCTCGTATTCGATAATCGCCTTCCCGAGTTCCCTGGTACTCTTTACGTCTCCTCTAGGTACATTCTTTCTCTCCGCTTTTTCGCGTTTTCGCATCATTTTCTTCGACAATGTCTGTTCTAGAGGAGGGAAACTGAAAGAAAATTTTGGGAATTAGGATCCCTTTTGCGTGGGGAACATGTCTTTTTCTTTTAAAATTGATTTTCGATGAGCGAGGGGAGGGGTGGAACGTATTGGTTTCTTGAAAATGAAGAGCGTTTCTGAATCTTGGGATGAAACGATCGCTTTTGGGAATTTGATTGCTGATGCGAGTATGAGAAAGAAAATACCACCCTCTAAAGATATAAAGATAAAAGGAAATCAATAAAAAAGTTGAAATTAAAAATAAATGTTGAAGAAAAAAAGAACAGAAATTATACTCAACTTGAACAGTGATGGTTATTTACCTTGCCTGCATATGATGCTCACCATATATTCAAATTCAATCATTATACATGATTGCCTAATGATCTTGTGTATGAAATTCATCAATTTACCAAAGTTAACATTAGACTTGTTGTGCACGAGATGCAGTTTTTGGTCTAACATTAACTTGTTAAATACTTTTCCTTATGAAAAGAAAACATATTGGTTAAGGTTCAGAAAAGGAATCCTTGGATTTTCTTGATACCTTTTTTGGTGTGTTGTGTGGATGGGTAGTGAGTGAAAGCCAACTGCCTTTTATTCACTGTAAGCAATCAGGTGAAAATCCCTGCTTTTTTGGGTTTTAATCATGTCTGGCCAATCTATAGTTTATCTTTGGTTGTATTTTGTTCGAGCAATTTTATGCGCTATTTGGTTAGAAAGGAATCATAGGGTTTTCCATGACCAAAAGCTTCCTTTTGATCCTTGTATTTGAATCTGTAGTCTTTGTAGTTGCGTCTTGGTGCAAATGTTTCCCTCTCTTTCATCACTTTAGTATATCTTTTTTGGCATCCAATTGGAGAGGTTTTTTGTAACTCATTTGGATTGGGATTATCCCCCTTTTGTACTTCTAATTTCATATCATCAATGAAATTGTTTCTTTAAAAAAAAAAAATAATAATGTCTGGCCAATCATTGTCAAAGTTTTATGTTTTCTCTAATTCAATCTTGCATGGGTTATCCTTCCATGGAGAAGACTAAAGTTTTGTGAATCATTCCATCTTTGCTATTATCTTGGGAGTTTGGTTTGAAAGTAGTAGAAAGAAGACTATTCTAAGACTTGATAAACCTTTGGTGTTTATTTTTCTCGAGGCCTCCAATTGGATCTGTCTCTCTTTTGGCTTTGTAATATATCTCTCCATCGTTTTAGCCAATTATAGTGTTCTATGATCTCTTTTGGTCTTGACTTGGGTGATTTTTTATCCATCCTTGCGTGCTTCCATTCTTGATGAGATGTTTTCATTTGCTGTCTCTCTCATATATGTATGTAGAGGCTTAAAGCGAAGATTTTTTGTGGCTTCCCCTCAATGCAACAGTGTCAGTTTTTTCAATGATTGCTCACTGGTTTTCTTTAAATATAAAGTTAAAAGTTTCCAGGTGGCTGCTGTATAGGCTTGCAATTAGGAGATTAGGCTAGAAAGGGTCTTTCCAAAATGTGGCTAGAGGGGAACAAGACGTTTGGGAGTTTGCCATTACAAAGTGTGTTTTTTATTTCTCTGTAATTTTTTTGGTAGTTGTTATATATGTTTCTTAATCGAAGCCCATTAGATGAAGTTTTTGTAACATCATTGGCTGGTTCCTTACCACCCTCTTTTGGAGTCTTTGTTTTTTGTTTTATTCTATTAAAAAAGGATAATGGGAAGATCATTGTAGTATTAGTTAATACCAAATCAATGGCAAGGCTAAGCCAACCACTATTGAACAAAATTTCTTAATTCTTTTTTATTACTTTGGTTTTTGATAGATAAGCTGATTTTTTCTAACATTTGTTCCTGTCGTTTCTTTTCCTGTTGTCTCCTTTTGTAGTTGGCATGCGAGTACTCTTCTTGTATCAAATGAAAAAAATTCCTTGGTTATTATCATATGTTTTTATGTAGAAAACTTATTTGTTAATTGAATATTTTGTTTTAATTGCATACTCTTCAATTGAACATGTTCTATTAAAAAAAAAAATTAATAGATTAACTTGTTGACATGTTGAGAAAATTTAACCTGTTTGTAGGCAACTGGTTTGGTTGAGTGACGCGATTCAGACAAAAGGCTTTGCAATTGATTTCCTATCAATGTCATTACATGCAGTTTCAAAAGACCCCGATGCCTATCCTCATCCTTGTTTATATGTCCAGGTATTTTCTTGTGCAGTTATACATAATTACTCATTAATTTTAGGGAAAATTACCTTTTTAGTCCCTAATTTTGAGGAATAGATCAGTTTGATCCCCGATTTTTCAAAAGCTACATTTTAGCTATTGAGTTTGAAAAATAGGTTTAAAAAAGGTCTTTGGCTTCTCCTTTTCCATTAGCTACAACAATCTGGACATTTTATTAATAATTTTTTAATGTTGACATGGAATTGTTAGATTTTTTATTATTATTTTGTTGACATGGAATTTAAGATTAAAAGAAAATAAATCTCTTCCCTCGTCGTCCCTTTTTCCCCTCCCGTTGTCCCCCTCCCCCTTTCTACCGCCAACCACTCTCCCTCTAGTTTGGTTGCTGTCAACCCTCCCCCAATGCCAGTCCAGCATCATGAAACTTGAGCTTCATCGCCACTGATGAGGATTTACCAAAGAGGTGTTTTGGTCGTTGCCCACCTTCTTATGCACTTGATCTCGAGGCTTCTGTTGCTATAGCAACAACCTAAGCTTCCATTCTCTTTACTTCACATTTGACGCCACTGAAACCTTTTTTTTACATGAATCGCTTCACAACCATTGCTTCCTTCCACTTCTCTTCCAACAGTTTTGGCCATCTTTGACCTTATCTTTCCTCAACCCCCTTCTTCCTAACCCCACTACCACATATTTTTCATCACCATTTCTGTCACTCTCCTTTCCCTTGTTATCATCTTTCTCATTGTAGTATTCTTCTACTTACAGAGAAGAAACCAAATTCTTTGATATTGATAATGAGAATGGACCCTTAAATCTCTAATACAATATAAGGCTTCAAGGACTGGTAATCTCCCATTGTACCCACTTGACATTAACCCCTTCAATGGTGCCTATAAGCATCCTCAAGCACTCCAGCTCCAATATCTTTACCTCGATACTTCAGCGAAATATCGATAGGTTGCCAACTGATGCTCTAGGCTCAGACTACATTTGCAGTGCCAAAGATGCCTCGCTAGAAATCTTTGTCGGCAAGGGTGTAGCCCAAGTTTGATGACAGTGTACCCTCATTGGGGGAGGGTTGACCCTGATAGAAGGGGAGGAGGAGCGGCTGGTGAATGATAAGAGGGGGAGGGGAAGAGAAAAGAGAGGGGTAGGGTGAGAGTTTTTTCTCTTTAATCTTAAAGGCCATGTCAGGTTTTGCGCATTGTATCGAATTAAACCACATGCTCCACCGCTTGTGCAGGCCCCCAATTTCAGCATTAAAAACTTATTAATAAAATGTCCAGTTAGCCACCCTTACTATAGCCAACGGAGAAAGTGATGCCAAGGACTTTTTAAACACCTCTCTCAAAATTTAGGGGCTAAAGTGCAATTTTTGAAAGTTTAGGGACCAAAGTGACCTTGGTTTTGGTTTATAATTTTAGTTTCCTTTTGCACAGAATCCTGGCATCATGTCATGTAAAACCTACCAAAACTATTAGGTGGATTTGTTAAAATGAGACGTTAGATTTTCTATGTGGTATGATTCTTGCTATTGAGGAAATGTTATTCCCATAAATTTTTATATTATGGGAATAATGAAATAAATAAGAGATTAAAATAACATTTTTGTCCCTGCACCTTTAGATTTATTTTATTTTAGTCCCTAACCTTTTAAATGTCCAAATTTAGTCTCAATAAATAGTTCCCTCCGTCAGTTTGAGGTTGATTTCAATCTGACTTAGCCAATATATGTGTATATATATATGATAGGGCACAATGTGAATATGTTTGCCTAGAGGGAAGACCTACAGGAACTATATTTGTTTTGCGAAAATCGACCCAAAATTAACCATGGAGACTGTTATTAAGATTAGTTGCAATTAAATGGACTTAATATGGACATTTGAAAGTACATGGATGAAATAGAGTAATTCTCACAATGGTATTTTAACCTAAATGAAATTTATGATGAATCGAATTGTTTTATTATATCCTCTCTGAAACTTTTGAATCCTAACCTTGACTGGCTTCTCCCGTGCTTTTTTTCTGTTGATCCGTACAAACATAGATACATAATGGTTGATCTTGTACAGACATAAATACATAGTGCATGCACGATGTTAGAAATACCATTAGGGTATATGTTAGAAATATTATCAGGATATTAAGGGCATATCAGTAATTATAAGGTTGCATGTTCGATTCATGTAGGAGGTGGTTATAAATAGCGTGAGTGAAAGAGGGGAAGACAAGCAATGGTTTGTTTTCCCTTTTATTTCTTATATTTTTAAATAAATGAACAACCATGCTTTCTAGAGCAAATGAAAGGAAGGATATGTATGTACAATGGGTGAAAGGATATACAATGGGCAATACAAAAGACCAGCCCACAACAAACAGAGCCAAAATAGAAACAGATAGGCAAGCAATGGTTTAGTTGTTTAGGCTCGAGTTTACTCAAGAAGGTGGTGTCTAAGTTCCTCTAATTACTTGGGGGTATCTTACATTGTTTTCTTATTCTATAAGTTATCAATGCAATTCTTTGGTTTCTATCAAATTGGTATGAGAACATCAATTCTGATCATGGTTGATTGAGACCTAGAGGCTTGAATGGATGTAGTGGGATAAAGTTATATAGTTTACAGAATATTTTGCATCTAGAGGTTGATCGAACTAGGGAGCATATGGGCCAATAGGCCATGGCCAACTCAAAAAGAAAAGTGCGGGTCATGGGTGGAGCAAGGCTGTAACTGTAGGTAAATATGGGGGTTGGGTTACCAGTTTGACCCAGTTAGAAAATGAAAAATTCCACCATTCTCATGTAATACATCTTCCCCTGAATCAACTGAAGTAATGATCAAAGGCTGGTCGTACAGCAATGACAAGTCAAAACAATACCATTACACCTATGACGGATTCTCTAAGTGCTAATTGTGTAAATCTAAGCACAAATTTGAGACTGTATATTCAAATTTTCCAATTTGGTTGTAGGGGAGAATTTGTCTTTCTCCATTTTGTTGTGTTAATGGAAACCTTGGGACTCTTCTTCGTGGAATGCATTTAGATCTCGGGGTTTTTGTTGCCTTATGTTTCATGGTAAAGCAGTATGTTTGGTGTTCTGTGGGATTGAAGTTGGAATTTGGATGGATTTGGAGTTGTTTTTTTATTTTTCTTTTCAAAAGATAGAGAAGGAATTAAAAGATAAATGAAAAGAAAGTTGTTAAAACGAACAGAAAAGTCATTAAGAAAGAAGTTGTAAGAATAGAGGTGGAAAAAAAAAGAAAAGCAGTTGTTGACTTTTCTTTTTTCTTGGTTTTTGCTTTTTTTATAGTTTTTATTTTTCTTTGGAGAACCTATTGATCCTTCACACTTTGAGGACAAGGGGTGTTGTGTTTTGATTTTTAATTGTTTAGACTTGAGTTTACTAAGGAGAGAGGTGTCCAAGTTCCTGAAATCACTTGGGTGGTATCTTTAGGTAAATTCTTTTCTGGGAAGTTATTAATACAACATTTCCATCACGTGCACATACACATTTCGATAGGGAACAAAACCTTTTTAAATTATATGTAAAGTACACAGAAGTTAAAACCAAAACCTACACACACCTGCGACAGGGATCATGAAAATTTTGAATGTGAATGCAGCCATGGATGTAGGCGACTGTCCTTGGATGTTAGTTTTCCGCCGTTAATTGAACTATGCTCATATTTACCTTCCAACTTTGAGAAATTGAAAAGCAACATTTGATAAGAATTAGTTATTTGCCATCTAGCATTGTATTCAAGCATGATGAAAATTCGTTTATCTTATCTAAAAAAGGATGAAAATTCGTTTAAATATCTGCTCCTCAAGCACTGCTCTTTTTTCTGGTCCTTTTTCTAACAAAATTCTTTATTTCCCATGCCGTTTCCTTTGCTGATTGTGTTTGAAGATTGATACTGGAGCTGATGAAGAGTCTGAGAATTCAGATTCAGAATGTCGTATCACTAGTGATACCTTGGACTTAGCTGCGGTTAGAGAGCTGAGGCTTGTACCTTCAAACCCTGACGAATGTATTTTTCTCTCCTTTTTTTCTGCTGCAGTTTAGTTTAATATAGGTTTAGGGTAATATAATTACCACGAATGATATTGCAAAGTAGAATAATACCTTAATTTCCTTTTCAATAGTAGAAACTCTGTTCGAAATATGCTGTCAGTGTGCTGAGCTTAATCCGGAACCAACTGGAGGTTAGTGCAGTTCCATAATGGTCTTTGGTTTCTATTTTCACTAGTTGGCCTTTTGTATTAACTACATGCTTCCTTCAGATGAAGAAGAAGGGTACAACTGGTTTTTAAAACCCGAGCAGTTGAAGCGGCTTAAACTTGAAATGGCAGGTACGGAGTCAAGTAATTGTTAATTTTTTTAATGCTCTTTAGAAATGATGTAAAAGCATATTTTATAATGCAATATGTAGAACTAGAACATTTTGGAGAAGATCCGGAAGAAATTTTCCCCACATATCCAAAAAACTCAATCGGCCAATCAAATGTGGATGATGATCAACTAGCTCGCACGGTGCTTGAGGTATGTTCACGAACACAATATGTCCCTCGGCAAAGCATTTGGTGCTATCTCGGATGGTGATTTATTTGATATATGCCAATTCTACAGTTGTATTAAAATACATTTCTTTTGTTTTCAACCCTCTATTCTGGTTTTCTTATTGCTTTTTATCTGCAGCTTCAAATCAACGATAAGCGTTTTGAGGATGCAGAAGAGGCAGAACCCGGAAACGACAGTAACCGTCGGTGAGCTTGTACCTCGAGAAGTAAAGTGCCCTTATGTGTTACATTTCGTCAATATATAATACCTAAATCCTTGCTGTATATGCAAATTTTTGTGTTTCACATCAGACGGACAGATTGAGCTTTTGACTACCATGTTAAACTCGGCCTTTATTTACCGCTTAATGACAACTTCTATGGCTACAGTTTCAATGTTGAATGCTCATCCTGCTCATTTGGAATGTGCTGTGTGTTTGAATATTTTTATTTTTGATTTTCGAGTAGAGTAGTTTGAATAACTTGTTAAGTTTTTCCTTCTCAAAAAAAAAAAAAGTTTTCAGTTATAAAATTATTTCTCATTTTAATTTCCCTCTTTCTAACAACAGTTGCATCTCTTATATTTTTCTATCAAACTACGTTATCTTCCTAGTATTTTCATCAATATTAATATAACGAAAAAGTTTAAGAACTATACATATATATATGATGGATTTTTATGGTTAAAAATAAATGTTAAATTATAAATTTAGTCTGATTTTATATTTCGATGTTAAACTTTGTTACTCTAATTAACTCATTTAAATTTTGACATGAGCACATGATAGAAGAATAACCTAACTAATTTTTTTAGGTGGCATGTCCTTACTTTATATAACTAAACCTATATAATTTATTTTTATTGTCTTGAGTTATGTGTTAAATTATCACTCCTTAGTTTAAACAACATATTACATCAATCCGACAATAATTGATAGATGCTTTATTTGTGCTAAAAGAAAACCATTATCTTAAAAAAATTTAGCATTCTTTTCTAGAAAAATAGGAGATGGGGTGTTATCAAAATATGCTTTTTAGAACAAAAAAATCACAAGTATTTTTAAACATGTTTAATTAATTTTTTTTCCCTTCTTTGTGCTTCAGAAGTAGAAAACCAGAAATCAAATAAAAGTCTCCTGCACCAAATGTTATATTTAAATGAAAGGTTAAGTAGATAGGTAGCCTATTTTAGAATCTTGATTTCATAAATAAATATTTATTCATGTAGATTTCCCGTATTAAAATATGATTTTTGACCTGAAAATACCCTCTATTAAATTCTCCCTATTACATTTAATACGTCTTTTTTAATTGATTCTATCCTACTAAAGACATATATTTACCTTTATTAATGAATAATTATATGTGAAATATTGATTTAACACATAAAGAAAGTTTTCCTTTGAATTTTCATTATAGGGTTGGATACCAAATTTATCATTGAAAATTTTCTCTTATTTGTTTCAGTTGTCCAGTTTTTTTTTTTTTTTTTTGTCCCCCCCCAGCGTATCTTCTTCTTCGGCGTATATTGTATATTAACGTCATCATTTTTTCTTTTTCCGGCAATAATTTAGTTGCCGATAGCTCTACCATTTTATTTTAGGTATATGATACATATGTAATGTTAATCATATTTCAATGATATTGTAAGTTATTAAAGAGTTCATTTTGAATATATGCTGTATATACTTTGTAACAAAAATATATATTAGATTATCTAATAGTTTAGTATATACCAATGAAAGGTATGTATTATATAATCTATTAAACAGGTATAATTTACCATAGATCAGATGAAAATGCAAGTAATTATATAAAGGTCGCTGAAAAAGGAAATTAAACCGTCAGAAAAATTAATAGATAAATAGAAAAAGCGGTTAGAATAGTGAAGTAAAGTAGCTGAGACAATTGAGAACATATATCAAAATGTTTGCGTGAAGATTGGGGCAAGAACGAAGAATGAAATGATAGTAAACAGATAGGTTCTAAAACTTTTCAAACAACTATGAAAAATAGATATAACGTATCAATCAAATATCTACAATTTCTTATAAAAAAAAATTACCAACGAAAGTTTTTTTTCTCTTTGTTAAAAAAAAAACATTAATTTATCGTTGTCTTTTAGAGCAGACTATGACTACAAATTTTCTTTTTCTAATGGAATTCCAATAAGTCTATCTACATTTTATTTCCTTCTCTTTTATTTTAAATTGAAGTTACTTTCAATTTCAATCGTGCATTTACCAAAGTTGTTTGTTGTATATCGACAGTGAACTTGCAAACGAGTCCGTCATTTTTCCGTCTAGAGCAATCACCACCAAATTTGAGTCCTATGATGTCAAGTTCCGACCTCAGTCACACCTTCCTTCACCCCGTAATTACAGAACCGTGTGGCCATCTCGGGAAGGGATATTAAAGGCGGTTAAACACAAGCGTCATTCTTATAGTAACAATCCTAGGAGGAGATTAAGCAAACTTAATGACTTTCTCGAAGCGCCTATCACCTAATTCAAATAGTAAAACCAATTTACACTATACGTTAATTTTGACCTGAACTTTAAGAATAATTGATTAAGATTCCTATCGACTTGAGTGTTGGAATACTCACCTCTCGGTCTCTCTTCTTCTAACTTGGGATTTAGGAAGAAGTTTTTATGCGAAGATTATAGGTATTAAAAAAAGAAAGAAAAATCTTCTTCCTTCATTCTCTTCCTCTCGGGCAAAAATCTAGGGTTAGTCGGTCTAAGAAAATTTGAATAAGACTTAAAAGATTTAAATAGAAAACCCTAACAAAAACCTCTTAAAATATAATTTAAAAAAAAGGGAAAAAATACCTTTATCAAAATTTTCTAATTTAAAAACTAAAAATAAATTATCTTCTAAAATTATCATAATAAAATAATTTCTAAAACAAAAAAATAAAAATAAAAATTTATTTCTAAAACAACATATTTGACTAGCAGGCAATTTCCCTATCTTGTTAATAGACATTCACGACTAGCCGGCAATGGCCAATGACAATCCGTAGCTTTCACTCTTGTAAGGATATAATTCAAATTTAAAGAAATAAATCTAGATTTTTAGGATCTAAATAAAATTTTTAAATTATCCTAAATAAATCTCATTCTATTACATTTATAATTTTATTTCTGTATTATTAAAGTTTTCAGACATTCATGTAGTTAGGTGTCTAAAAATATCTAGTTGTATTGTTATCTCTGCAATTTAAAGAAGAAAGTCTGAAAACCGACCCGACCCGACCCCTAGAAATAGCCTTGTGGCCAAAATTTAACTTGGGCCTTGAATTTTCCGATTCGCTAGATCTGCAGATCGGCTCTTGACTCGTGATAATGGGCCTTGGGCCTTGGGCCTTGGGCCTTGCATTGGTTCGTAATTCTCTGTGTGGGCTCGGCACGTGATCTTAATCTCCATTTCGTTTCTTTTTCTTTTCGACGGATGGAATTCCTTTCTTTTCTCTCAGTTTGAAATTCAAACCTTTTTCTGCTCCATCATAATTAATAAAAATAAGAAATAAAATAAAATCAACATATATATTATTTTCTTTCCTCCAACGGTCCTTTTCTTTTAATATCGCTCCCACGAATTCAAAACGCGGAAGAGGACGAACATTCCTCTTCTCCCAGAAAATAAGAAACAGATCTCGGGAAAAATCGCCGTTCCTAATCGCCACGAAATATTATCTGAGAATCGTCCTCATCAGGTTTGTGTTTGAGCTCTCTGATTTTTCTTCTCACTCCTTTGATTGAAGGAAAGAGCAGCCTATACGGTGAGGAATTTTGTTACGACTTGGAGAAATAAAATGTTTGCGTTGCGTGTATGTATTTGGTCGTAGTTGCAATTTTTGTTTTCAAATTTAGTGTTTCTTGCACCGGGAGGATGGTGTGTATTTTCTCCTATTTGAAATTTTGAAATGATGAATCGGTTTTCTTCTTACGTCCATGTTTTAATCAAAATGACGGAAATTATTTTAAATGTCTTGCTATAAGGAACCGAAGTTTGGAATGAGGTTCATTGATGTATAATAATTTGAGCATTTTGTATTCCCATAATTTGATGCTTTGTTTTCGAGGCGGTTGTTGCGTTTCATATTTTGATTGGAGTAATCGTTTGCTTATGAATGTTTGATCAGAGGCGAATTTTCTTAGCTTCTTGTTTTCCCCCCTTGGAATTTGAATGTTGATCGATCATTTGCTTTTTTTGTGGTGCAAATTTTTTTTATACTTTTTGATACACTGATTCAATTATCTTCGGTAGCTGACAGAATTTCGTCAGCATGACTAACGTTCCAAATGATCCACTCTTACAAATGGAAACAACATGTGGAACACTTCTGCATGAACTTCAGGTTTTTGCTTGACTCTCATTTTTGTGAATTTTTCTTTTGTCCGCCGTGATATTTTGTTGCTTTTTCCTCCACCTTTTTGAACAATGCTGTCATTTTTGGTAAGTTCACATGGCTGGAATATTTATATCTTTTTCATTACTTTTCCATATCAGATTATTTGGGATGAAGTAGGCGAAACTGAGGCCTCAAGGGACAAAATGTTGCTTGAGGTTGAACAGGAGTGCTTAGAAGTTTATAGAAGAAAGGTAGATCAAGCAAATCGTTTTAGAGCTCAGCTAAGGCAGGCAATTGCTGATTCCGAAGCAGAATTGGCTGCCATCTGCTCTGCAATGGGAGAGAGACCAGTACATACGAGGCAGGTTGGAGCATGTTTCAGTTAATACTTTACTCGCATTACACCTCGGATTAATTTTGATTCTATTTAAGTAATTTGACCATCATAAAGATAAATGTGAGAAATATGCATGTTGTTATCACGGTTCTTGGAGTCATAAACAGATGTATGGTTTTAAACGCTTTCTAGGCTCTATACAAATCAATAAATGAGACCAAGTTTTAGTGCATCTTCACATGAAGTCTTATGGCTTAGATAATCAGATAATAGTTGGGTTTTCTCTTGCTTACCATAACTCATTTAATATGCAAAGTTTTGTAAAGGAGTTGCTTTTGCAGATACAACTAATATATTGATATTCTTTTTGAATGTTTGATGGTGTGATTATTGATATTTTCTCTATTCTACCCAGGTTGATCAAAAGGCTGGAACCTTGAAAGAAGAGATGGCCTGTGTTCTTCCACAAGTGGATGAAATGCGGAAAAGAAAAGTAGACAGAAGAAACCAGTTTTTAGAAGTCCTTGAACAAATACAAAAGATTTCCTATGAGATTTATGGATCAAAATTTTCACATTCCAGTATAGCTCTAGATGAAAATGATTTATCATTGAGAAAGCTAGAAGAACTAGAAGGACAGTTACACACACTGCAGAATGAGAAGGTCAATTTTGTTGAGTTTTTTAATAAGTTCATGATATATTTTCTAAATTGGTTTGCCTTTTGTTCATGATATATTTTCTAACTTGATCCCCACTTATGCAGAGTGACCGACAGATGGTTATTCAGGAGCACCTTCATACTCTAAACTTGCTTTGTTTAGTGCTTGGGATGGATTTCAAGCAGACAGTGAATGAATTTCATCCCAATTTGGGTAGCCCAGAAGAAGGACCTTTCGATATAACTAGTGAATCAATTGAAATCCTGGCTGCCGCAATAACTAATTTGCGGGAGGTCAAATTACGAAGAATGCAGCGGGTATTACCTCAAACCAATATATCAATGGAAAATAATTCAAATACCAACTGTCTTGTATTGGAGGCTAACACCTTTTTTGCGCAGCTTCAAGATCTGGCTACTACTTTGTTGGAGCTTTGGAATCTAATGGATACACCAATGGAAGAACAACAGCTATTTCAGAGTGTGACATGTAATATAGCTGCTTCAGAAGATGAAATAACCGAACCCAATAGTCTCTCTGTGGGCTCAATTAATTCTGTGAGTTTTTCCAAGTTTGTATCATCTTGATCTTCTGGAATAACATAGCTTGCAGGTCATAAGAATTTAACAGAAATTGATACAGTTCAATGATTAATATTTTGCAGGTTGAAGCAGAAGTGTCCCGGTTAGAAGAGTTGAAATCAAGCAAGATGAAAGAACTTGTTTTGAAGAAGAGGTCAGAGCTAGATGAGATTTGTAGAAAAACACATTTGGTCCTGGAAGAAGATACAGTAGTGGAATATGCAATTGAAACTATAGACTCTGGTATCATCCACTGTGTAATATAAAATGAAAAACTTCTGCTTCTTACCTCTGTTGTTTTATGAACTTGAATACCATTCCATCTAATGCAGGAGATGTTGACCCTGCCAGTATTCTTGAGCAAATTGAGCTTCAGCTCGCCAGGATTAAAGAGGAAGCATTTGTCAGGAAAGAAATTCTTGAAAAAGTTGAGAAATGGTTGACTGCATGTGATGAGGAGTGTTGGCTCGAGGAATATAATAGGGTAAAGTGTTTTTCATGTTCCTTGACATCAACTAGTTTGTCTTTATTGTATAAACTTAGCAGCTGCATACTTAATACTCACACTATCTGTGTGTTGCACAGGATGAAAATCGATATAATGCCGGTAGAGGGGCTCATCTCATTCTCAAACGTGCAGAGAAAGCCCGATCTTTGGTTAATAAGCTTCCAGGTTTGTGTTCAAATCATTTTAGTAGACTTTTTGAAGAGATTGATTACATAATCTCAAAAACACCCTCAATAGCAACTAATTTTGTTTACGTCAACAGACTAAGGAGCCTAATAATGTCATTGGTTATCTTAGTTAGCTTTCTGTATTCTCTCTTCTCGTCTTTGAGTATCATAATCATATGCAGGAATGGTTGATGCATTAACTTCAAAAACAATGGCATGGGAGAAGGACAGAGGCATTGAGTTTACATATGATGGTGTAAGTACTTGGGGTTAGGATATTTTAGTTTTCTATTGTTTGTTTGACTTTAACATTTTTGGTGAATTTATTCAAAATTCTGATGTAATCTGCTACTGTCCAGGTCCGACTGCTTACAATGCTTGAAGAATATTCTATATTAAGGCAAGAGAAAGAGCAGGAGCGTCGCAGGATGCGGGTGGATACTTGTTTATCTTTTCAGTTTCCTACTTTTATTGCTCAAATAACACCATCTACCTAAATTCGGTCTCAAGTCCTAAGTTAACTTCTCCCTGTTTAATTTTATTAGGACCAGAAGAAACTCCAGGGACAGTTAATAGCAGAACAGGAGGTTCTTTACGGAACAAAGCCGAGCCCCTCAAAACCCCAGAGTGTTAAAAAGGCTCCCAGAGTTTCAGCTGTAGGTGCAAATAGTAGTAAAAGGCTTTCTCTTGGAGGGTCTATGCACCAAACGCCCAAGCCTGATCCAATTCACAAGGCAACGCCTCAGTCACGTCCATCTAGGAAAGGTGATCAACTCCACCTGAATGATCAAAACTTCCAATACGATGAAGGATTTGGAGCTCTTCCAGCTGGTAAGTTTCTCTGATTGATTGTGATTGATTCATCTGGAATATGCTTTTGTTGGGGCCATGAATACATGTCTGATGGGATCGAAATCTTGAATGTTATTAATCCCCGCCATAGAACTTCTGTGCATCCATTGTCTGGTCAATACTCAACTTAGCCGTTTGAAGGATTTTGTTTATAAGTTTTCTGTTTAAGCTTATGAAAATTACTTGTACAGAAGTTTTCTTTGTATGTGTTTTACTCTGCAAACGAATTCAATTTTTAAAATCAAAAGCAAGTTTTTGAAAACTCCTTTTAGGGTCTCATTCGATAATAATTTCATTTTTAGATTTGTGTTTTAAGAATTTATGTTGGTTTTCTCATAATTTTTTTATATCCTTTTCATCTCTCTTAGAGCCCGATTTGAATTCTTAGCCAAATTTCAAAAATATTAACAAATTAAAATAGTACTTTTGTTCAATTTTCAAATCTAAAAGTGGATCAAAATCAGGATAATATGTGGAAATACTGCTTATAAGCTTAATTTTCAAATACGGAAAATAAAAAATAAAGTAGTTATCAAGAGGAGCGTCAGTTTTCAAATTTTGACTAAGATCTCAAACTTTTTAAGGAAAAATAGGATTAGAAAACAAAAATGAAGTTTGGTATGTTATCAAGCATCCTTATTTATTTGTGTTCCCGAACCTTTCCTGATAAAAAAACTAATACTTATTGATGAAAGTATCCTTATTCAGTTATTTGTCTTTGTGAACAGCAGCAAAAATCACCTTAAGAAAACTTGCATTTTTGGTTTAGTGTAGTAGAGGAAGCCCATAATGTTTGGAAAGCAGCTGCAGTTTGTTCTTCATTTATATATTAAACTTCTATAGAACATGTCCACAAATTCAGGACTAAATTCTGTTCAACTCTTGGCAGTAGTATGGTGTTCTGTGCCTCTCCTTCTTGTTCAATGTTCAGTATAAAGCATTTTTCTCTCAACTGTAGGTCGAAGAGAACTCGATTTTTCTGGTCACCCTGTGAGCCACAGCAACCCATTAACCAATGCTCGGGAAGCAGAGTCACCATTGATTCGGAAACCTTTCGCACCAATTCCTACCGCAGTGCAACCAAAGACGAACACTACGAATTCAACCAATGATGCAAACACAGAGCGTACAACCAGCGACGTTCCATTTTCCACACCTTTGAAGAAGACTTCAGTTGCTGCAGCTGATGAAGATCAGAACATGATGACTGCAAAGGCAATGCCAATTCCAGTGCCGTCAACCCCTTCAACTCTATCAGTTGCAATGCAGACCGCTGAAACCCCCGCAGCCCCACCGCCTTCTTCTGCTTACAAAGCTGAGGAAATCCCCGAAGACGATGTTGAATATTCGTTCGAGGAACGAAGAGCCGGGTTTGTGCTTCCTAAAACGCATATAAAATCAATACAGGTTTGATTGTTGTTGGCACAAAAAATGGGGGTTGGGTTTGCCTCAGGGTGGTTTAGCAAGTTTATTGTGTTAGTTTTTTGGTAGTTGGGGGAAATTTTGAAGTCAATTTCAATTGGCTTTTTCGGAATGTGTACATATATTTTACTCACGGAGAGATGGATTGGGGATGTGTCTCAAGCTATGTGGAACTTTTCAAATTTCAAACCATTCTTATTTTATCATCCTTGCTTCAAATGCTAATCATGGAAATTAATTGGTTTTACAAAAACTTTTTTTTTCTAGTTTGAATTTGGTATCTCATCTGTGATTGGGTACCAAAATTGGTTGTTATTATTATTATCTTTATTTATTATTATTATTTGTGATTCTAAACAATTGTATGGATTGGGGATCAAACAATTGAACGTACCGTTTTATTTTTGTTATTATTATTATTTTGAATAAGTAGGATTCAACACATCATTATTATGAGTTAAAAATTAATGTGGAACGATGTAGTATAACCAATATAATTTTCAAATGGTTCTAGTTTTTTAGGTTTTTTTTGGTTCAATGATGGTAAGAGAGACTCCTCTTGCATAAGTTTATAGTAATAGATGTGGATTACTCCTCTCGTTGTCTATTGATTTTGAGATGGAATACAATCAAGATGAGCCAAAAGTGTTAGCTCTTTAAGATATCGTCGTTTTTCATATGTATGTGAGGTGGAGATTTAAACCATCAATTGAGTTGAGTTATGTTCACATTTTTCATAAATAGATATTCATAGTGACAAAGAAAAATAAATCTTTATATAAAGTCTCGTGAATGAATGTTGCATTGTCAACCATGTAATTTGTCATGTGTTCAATAACATGTGTCACCACCAACACATAAAAGACAATCCTAATATTTGCTTCACAGGTATCTATTGTTTCATTTTTATTTATTTATTTTACATTTTATATATGTATATAAAGTCAATTCTAATATTCTTTTTCTACTTTCGGTCAAAATGGCTCGGTTTTTTTTTTTTTTGAAAAAACCTTAAATAAAACTAAAACAAAGAAAAGTCACTTGCAACTATATCCTGAATCCAAGAAACTCTCGCTTCCGTTAATTCCACAGCTTCTTCAACAAGCCAAATATTTTCTGTTAAGTCGACGTCCTCCTTCTTCATTAATCGAGTTACTTCGACTGAATTCGATTCAAGGTAAATTGGACTTCTACTTTGCATGTTGATGGATTGGAGTCACGAGACATCCAACCTCAAAGTTAGATATGTCTGTCATTATTAGTTTCTAGTAATAAAGCAAGAGCTTCAATAAATTTATAGCATTAACTTCATCACTCAAATCAATCTTAAAAACCTTATATGATTAGTCAACATATTAATGTCATTCCAAGACTTAGTCAAATCGTTTTCATATTAAAGATTGCGAGCCAAACTTCATTGTTGCAACTTTGCAACGTTTTTAATACGGTAGAAAAAAATGTGGCTTTTAGCTTCTGTCGCACTGTAAGCTATAATTCTTAGGGTGTTTTTTTACTTTTGTCATTGTTAAAATTACTTTTCTTCAAATTATTCATATTTGTCAAATTAGAAAATTGATTTTAGAAAAATGTTAAAATTACTTTTAATTGATTTTTAAGGTATCACTTGGACAGTGATTTTGGAAAATCAATTATACTTAATTTTTTTTTTTCAAAA
Source organism: Momordica charantia (assembly GCF_001995035.1). The sequence continues at coordinate 4,456,499 of NW_019104490.1, forward strand.
TCACTCATTTTAGTATCACTTTCAAACACACCCTTAAACATAGTCAAACAAACAACTTCAAGTATTTATCCATCGCGTATTCATCCCTATGCTCATCCTTCATATCTACCTCATTTGCCTTTAATGACTAGTCCGTTTCTAACACAATAACTCATTAAAACAACCAAAATTCAACAAAAACTAGAATTAAAGAAAAACATTTCAAATCAATTTTTTTTGTTACTTAAATTGGGATTTAAATTTTCCACCAACTTCAACGGCAGTGCTCATATATGTTTGATAAAAAAATCTGAGTCTATAATGATATGATGTTGTCTGCTTTGATATAAATCTCATGACTTTATTTTTCATTTTATATAATACGATAGTTTGCAACGGTCATGACTCGACTGAGTTGACTTTTGATTTTTTACCATCGACCTTTTTTGTAGGAGATAAAAAGTTGATAGTGAGAATGGTACAAGCAAAGTCAAAGAAAATTACACCTAATTTGGTTCATATGAAACGGATTTTGCTTTCTGCAGTCAAAACTGAAAAGATAAAAAAAAAGATAAAGTCTGGCTGGGCAGCAGGTAGAAGGAGAAGAAGACCGGACCGAATTCAATTTATTTCTCTTTTTTGATTAATTTAATTCATTAATTTCCAATCTTTTTTTTCTCTTTTCAAACTTGAAAATTTCCATTTTCTCTGTTATTTATTTCATGGATTTTAATAATATTTATTTTAGTATCTCAACCAAATAAATTCAAAATCAATTTCGAAGACGGACGTGAACCATTTTATTAACCAAATTTTATACTTCCAATTTTCCCCAAATAAAATATTAATTATCTATTAAACTTTTCACCTTAATTTTTCTTTCCCCTGATCTAATTTAATTTTAATTTTTTTTCTTTCTTTATTTATTTCGTCTCATTTCCCTGCAAAACCCTAATTTTCCACACCTCGGAAAATTTTCTTGTGATCGTCCAGAAATTTTTGTTTGGAAATTTTATTTTTTGTATTTCTGAAGAAATTATTTTTACTGTTTTTAAAATTATTATTATTTTTTTTACGATTTTTGGGGAGGGTGATTTGTTGGATTTTCCCCTACTGGAAGCTCTGAGTGCTGTCTGTAATGGCGGAGATTCAGGTTGCCGAGAAGAAACTAAGTTAAAGTTGCAGTACTCAAGCTCCGGTTGTTGATCTAGAAGCAGTTCTACCGGAGGTTTTCGTTTTTGGACTCGCATAAGTTGTGATATTCAACTCACTCCATTGGCTCTGTTTTCGGGTTCTCTTTCATTGTCTTCTACATTGAGACCTCCTTCGAGGTGTGTTGGGTGTAAAATATCGTCTGGAGTGTGTAGCGGAGGATGGAGGTTTAGGGTTTAAGCCGTTGGTTTGGTTTTCTGTAGTGTTCTGCTTTTGAATCCTTTGTAGTGAAAATGGAGGAGAAAGAGGGCGTGGATTTCGGGTTTGCAGTAAAGGTGAGGGAAGCTCCAGAAAGCCTCGGGATGATGGATTCGAGACCGGAAAATAGTAGCGCAGATGGTGAGCCGGCAGTAGCTGCGGCGGCGGCGGCGGGTACAGATGGAAAGAAGAAGAGAGGGAGGCCAAGAAAGTACGGCCCCGATGGGAAAATGGCGCCAACGTTGTCACCAATGCCGATTTCGTCGTCGATTCCGCTAACAGGAGAATTTTCAGGCTGGAAACGGGGCAGAGGGCGGTCGGTGGAGTCCATTAAGAAGTCGCGCAAGTACGAGTATGAGATTCCTCCAGGTAAACGTGTCGTTTATTTGGAATTATTTGATAATTTGAAATTCCGTTAAGTGGTGGTTCTGTTTTACTGTTACATATGGCGTAGAAAGCGATGGTTTTAAACGTATATTTGGGTTTTTTCTACAGTATAATTATGAGGGGATGTTTGTTGGGTTTTGATGTGATAGTGGCCTGGCATCGTCGGCTTCATTTCAGATCTGCCTGTAAATAGTAATTATGAATCAAAAGTGTCTTTGGAGTCTTCTGGAGATTGGAGGGAATTTTTCTTCCTAGGATAGAGTAGCCTTTGAGAATCTCGGTAGTCAATACCTACTTGGCTCACAGTTTCCAACTTGGCTGCTTGTAATAAATAGAATATGGAAGGAAAATGCAGGGAGCCACATTATAAGTAATTTTTTTTGGAAATTTCAGAAAAGAATAAAACTGTAATTGGAAGAAAAACAATGCTTCGGAGGTATGTGGATGCTCCTATCTATTGGTGGGATTAGTGCATTTCCTTACTGATAAATACGGTAAATTTCTTATATGATCTGGAATCTGCAACTTCTTGATTAAGACATTTTGAGGTGTTGGTTTAACTTGAAAGTGGATGAAGTGAAGGAATCGTAATTCTTGGGGATGTTAATTTATTGAAAGTAGATAATGATTAAACAGCCCTTGGTATTTATTTCCTTTTTTTCCCCTTTCTGTCTCCTTGGTAGAAAACTGAAGTCTAATATCATGAAACAGAGTGTGGAGCAACAGAGGATAAGATGACCTTCCTTAAAGATGGCAAGCCAATCATAGTCTTTCAAGTCAAAGAGTGAAATGAGAATGTTTACAGACATGACTTCCATGTCCAGGGAAAAGTTTAAACTTTAAGTTTTAACCATCAATATTTCAAAGTAGATGAAAAGACGTACTCAGGATTGAGTAGCCCTTCTTTATTAAACCGTGGGGTGGGTTAAAAGAGTTTCCGAGAAGGAATTTTGTCTTTCTTCAAGGGTCGTATCAATTCTGACATGGGGAGTTTGGGGGATTTGATTTATTGCATTTTTTTATTCACAATTTAAAATGACATTTTCAGGTTTCTGGGGTTTGCTTGAAATTTAGGCTGATTTCCTTTGTGGTAAAAACGATCGTTATTTTCATCTCTCATCATTGAAAAAAAACCAATGTGAATAATGTTTTGTGCTGATTATATATTGTTTAATTGTGTTGGTTGTAATTAATGTCTTAAATAAATATTCTAAAGTTAAAAGTATTTAAGACGTGTGGTCATGCAATTTCATCGTTAAATTGATTTCAATTCTATGTGATTCTTACATAATGCTTCTGTTATCCAGGTAACAAGGTTGCTTTCTTTGCTGGTGCAGATTTCACACCTCACGTGATCACTGTTAATATTGGTGAGGTAAAGCCTTGGAATCCCTTGCCAAGGGGCATCTATTCTGCCTATCAGTGAATAGCCTTGGATAAAATAACATGGGTTAGCAGCATGAGTGTTGGGGATAACAGTAGCTATCATGACATAACTGATGAGTTAGCTTTCATGAGTTACTATACTATACTGCATGGGCATGATGATGTTGATCTTTATCACTTCTGGTGAATTTGTTCAATGTGAAATTTTGTATCTGCCTGAATTTTAGTTCGCAATGAAGTTCTTGAAGTTCAAATGACCACTTTTTTCTGACTCGTGGAAACGAACCCGATACCTGCTATTGATATAGTAATATGATTTTATTAGTTGAATTGTGCCAATAATTACCAAGACCTGCAATTCGAGTTTGCTTGTATTTGAAATATGAATTACTGCCAACTGGATTAATAATCCATATCATTCAGATAAACTTGGAAGATTTAAATACAAAAGTTTTCAGTGGTTTTCCATTGCAATGATATTATAACTTCTGTTCATTCTTGATGCGTAGTTGCCACTTGTTCCTGATACCCTTTTCCTTCTGTTTTAGGATGTTAACTTGAAAGTCATGTCATTTTCCCAACAAGGATGTCGTGCTATTTGTATACTCTCTGCTAATGGTATGGTTTCAAATGTTACACTTCGGCAATCAACATCTTCTGGGGGTACTCTAACATATGAGGTAAACCGCCTTCCTTGATATATACACCATCTGAGATCCTCTGTTTTGATGAATTTTGAAGTCTATGGATCCATTACATGCATCTTCTATGTCATGATTGATGAAAGCATGTTACTCTGTTTTCTTCCCAAGACTATTTTTTGTTATCTAATTCAAATATCTGACTGCAGTAAGATCTGATGCTAATTTGGATTAATCTGTTTTCTTTCCCATGTTTCATTTGATGCATCCGAACACCTTAGCATAATATACTCTACTAATGAATTATTGAGAACAACCTAAGAAGTATAAAATAAGGAGTGATGTCCAAAACTCGATGCTCTCCCATGACAAAACCTCACTTGACAATATTCTCGCTCCCCAAACTCTCTTGTCTACCTCAGCATGACCTATAGGTGCTTCCCTTGAATTTTTTCACTCTCTTTTTCCTTGAATACACGAACCTGGTGAATGGCTGATCAATTTGCTGTGCTCTAACGTTTGTATATTCTAGCGTAATTAGAATATCCACACTTATTTGGACGTCTTTTTCTGAAAAGATTTCCTAAGGAGTTGCCTAGAAGAGTAGGTTTCCAAAACCGCAGTTATGTCCCTTCGGGGAGATCTTATAAAATTAGAACAAAAACTGCTTTCACTAATACAATTAAAAAAAAAAAGTTGTTGCTTTCAAAATTTCATGCGTTTAAAATGTACAGTGAATTCAGAAAAATCAGATTTCATAGGCATCAGAACATCCTATCTTAGAGAACACACTTGGTAACAGCTGACTGTTGCTATCTTTCCTGTTGATAGTCTTTCCTCGTTCTATTCTTTAAAATGCATTTTCAAGAAACAGGCCGTCATAGGTGTTCGGATGTTTCATAATTACTTAAGAAATATACTTATAGCTGCTAAGAATGATTTCATTTTTTTATTTCTTTTTTAAAAAAACTAAGCTTGTTTACTCAAAATTTATTTATGTTTGAATTTCACATTTGGTTTCCCATTCCTATCTAAATTTAAAAAATAAAAAAAGGTTTCTGAAAGCTTTTTTTTCCTTCTAATATTTGACCAGAATTTTAATAATGTTTTTAAAAAGTAGGTAACAGAACAATAAAATTGTATGTAAATAAATAAGCTTATTCTCTAAAAACAGACATTAAAAATAGAATAATTATAAAAATTGCCTGAAATGTGATTTTCTGTTTTACAATTTTTTTTTTTTAGAAGAACAACTATCACATATTATTAGACTTTTTAGGGAGCGAAAGAGAGAAAAACTCAAGTAATATGCCCTTAAATTTCTGGTATATATGGGAGCTGCAATTATCATATTTTCATATAGTGTTTTTCTAGTTCAACAACATGTGGGGTTGAGATTTGGTCGATGATACATAGCCGAACCAATTGAGTTGCACTCAAGTTGGCTAGTGTTTTCAATTTCATTATCTCTAGTCAAGCACATGTTTTCTCGAAACAAAATCTATGGTTGACCAAGTTGAATTTTTTTCTTTTATCTTCTGTAACAAGGCCTAAATTTGAAACGATGTGATGCAAGTGGTATTGCGATCCATGATTACACAAATCAATTGTGAACTCTTTGACAGCTGTGGTTGACGTATTTCTTGCTTGCAATTCCCTCCTTCCCATCTCAATGTCACATAGGAGTAAAATGGAAATTTTCATAGTTAGTTTCACATTTTAAGTTAGAATTTCAAATCAAGTTTCGCTTTCTTGACGTCTTTTTTCAGTTAGATAATTTGATATACAGTACCTGAACGTTTATAAATATTCAATACAAGAGAAAATCACTGGCAAAAGTTAATTTTCCTTTATATGAACTTATCTCTGCATCTTACCTTCAACTGTCATGGTAAGCATTATTTATAAAGATACGTCATGAACTGTTCTGATTCTGATTGTTAGGGTCGTTTTGAGATACTTTCATTGTCTGGTTCATACATGCCTTCTGAAAGTGGTGGAACAAAGAGCCGATCTGGAGGGATGAGTGTCTCTTTGGCTGGCCCAGATGGCCGAGTGATGGGTGGAGGACTCGCCGGCATGCTGATAGCAGCTGGTCCAGTGCAGGTATTATTTTCTCCAAACGAGTCGGATTATAAAGGATCAAGTTCAGTGAAATCTTCTTGATCGTATTTACTGTTCAATAGTTTTATGTTAGACAGACCCAATTTCTTATAAATATAATTTTAAACAATGTGAAATATATACACACACGCACACACACGAGTTGTATCAATTTTCACCAACTTTTAATTTAATAAATTTGGGCCCTAAAATTAGCTATCTGCTGCAATTTCTAATAACTAACCTACTGATTCTAATTAAAAAAATATTGTAAAAGACTAAAAAACTCACTAATTTAATGAAAATGAAGTTTTGCACCAAATTAAATTTTATAAATGCACAAAGTTTGACCATTAAATAAGTTTGCTAAACTTACAAATAAAAAAAAAAATCAGCCCTAATGTAATTTTTGTTTGAATCCTATTAATTTCATACCAAATATATGTTTTATATTTTATTGGACCCACGTGAGAATGCTTTTTTCGATGATTCTTCTCACATAAACTTATTAAAAGGTCAAAATTGCAACATTTTTTAAAGCTTAAGATGGAGGTTGCTACACTTATCCTGTTTCGGGTGCAATTTGTGAAATTGAAAGTTTAGTATAAAAATTGATACAGCTTGCTAAGATTAGGGTAAAAATTGATTTTTTAAAATTTTTTTTTACAAAGTGTGAAAATTGATCTTTTTCGATGTATATATTAGCATCCTATAATAAACCATTATGTTTAGATAGCATAGTAGTTTTCTAAGTAGGAAATACAACTTTATATATATATATATATATATATATATATGTATATTGAGTTCAATATTAAAGTATAACTACAAAAATACGAAATAAAACTGAATCATGGTGAAATGAAGTTGGTTATGCTTCTGTTTTGTTCAATAGCTGTATCATGGTAAAATTAAGTAGTATACCTTCCATTGTCGCCAGGTGGTGGTGGGCAGTTTTCTACTACCAGGTCACCAGCAGGAAAATAAACCAAAGAAGAGCAGGACTGAACCTGCAGCTTTATCACCTCCAGCTAATGTCTTTTCTGGCGAAGCGACAAAGGGAGTCTTTGGAGGAGTGAAGCATTCCACTCTAATCGGAGATAAAGCAGCTTCTTTAGACCCAACTCCAGCTTGTAGAACTCCACCGGCCAATGAAAAATTGCCTTACCCAGAAGAATCGAGGGGTGGCTTCAACCAATCAAACCATGAGGTTTCTTGTTGATTATCATCTTCGATTGTGCATTGAATTTTTTCATGCAGATTTGCTGGTGCATTGGCTTTTCCTCAACCTCGAACATCAGCATTTTGAGCTCATTGATTCTTTAAAGGGCTAACTAAGAGATTACAAACAACTGACGTATTTATCGTCATCAGGTAACTTCTCTAGGTAGAAGTCTAAGCCTAATAGATAAGGGCTTGATGATTATTAGGCTTATTCGTTGTCTGTTCTCAGCATTTAGGATCTCGTGTGTTTTATCCCCCTTAACGTTATAGCAGTTTAGATGCAGGAATTGTGTAAATTATTCATGTTTTAGAACTCTCTGTATCTTATTCTGAAATAATAACATTTAAGTTCAAATATCAATGACTATTTTTCAATGTTCTATTCGTGTGCATTTTCATTGATCTGAGGCCTTCGCCTTACTGATTTGATTTTCCATTTATAAGCTGTAGCTCAACATGCATTCAATATAACTTTCTTCAGTGAAATAGTTGGTCATTATTGTAGATTTTAAGGTCATCTTAGGCACTAAGACCTGCAAAAGGATTAGAATCACTGTCCAGACCATTTTTGCTTGGAGCAATGAATTTTATGTTGTTTGGCACCCCAACTAGAAAGTGTGCCGTTTCTCCCAGCCTATTTGAACGCGGTGAAAGTTTCACAAAACAACCATCTTTGTGTAGCAAACTCGACTGGGTGATGATCGACTGTATTCGGGCGACTGTATTTATGTAGCGTAAATATGAAGTGAAATGATGTTTACATTTCACTTCTTTATAACAGAATGAAAGTAGGAGACTTTAGCTTTGATTTGTCTTGTAATGGAATCATAAAGTGCAAAAATATTTCATTTTTATGCATGAATATTTACGTCATTGAATCAAACACTTGGATTTTTATGTCGCTATGTGTATCTTATTCAAAGTTTTGATATTCATACATTGACTAAAAGGCAGAAGTGAAAGAGATTCTTGTTTGGCTAGGGATGTATATGTTAGCGTTACAATATAAAATCAATCAAGCTGATGGAATTATAGAATTCGATCCATTCGGTTTTCTGAAGTTGACATCATTGGTCCCAACTATTCGGGTGATCTCGTCTCGAGGTGCTCTGCCTTTCTTCTTTCCACCCCCTGTTAACCGTTTCAATAAATTCCTCCACTCTTCTCCTAAAATCATCATCTGATTCTGATTCTGATTCATTTTGGGTCACTGGCAGCTCAGCCACATCAATCATGGGATGTTGTTGAAGCATGAGATTTTGACATACAGATTGTTGCATATCTGTGTTGGAGTGAATGACAATAGAAAGGGGCTTAAGGCTAATATCATCATCAAAACTGGAGAAGAAGAGAATGGTGAGAATGATGAAATTGCAGAAGCAGAAGATGAAGAGAGTGCTGGAAGCTGCATCACAAGTAACTTCAAAGATCCAATCACCCATGTCTTTGATGGGAATTGAAGGGTGAAATTTTTTTCTTTTTTTTTCGTGTATTTAAAGGGTTGGGTCTGGCTGTGGTGGAAGTGTAGTGAGGAAGCTTTTTGGGGGAGAAGCAGACAAAGCAAACATTATCACTCACGTGTTTGAGGGTTTTATTTAAATCAAATTCAAACTTAGACCATTTGGATATTATATCCTCTATATGTCTTACCATTATTTAACATCCCAATTTTGCAGATTTCCCTCTTGACTAGGCACCAAAAATCTTAATTTTCTTTTTATTGGTCTAAAAAAAGGCTCTCTCCCTCTTTACCACTACGAGTCTATAAAAAATTTAAGGGAAAAAATACACTTTTGGTGTTTGGTTTGCAGGACATTTTACATTGGGAATTTGGGATTTTTGGTGCTTGGTTTGCAGGACATTTTACATTGGGAATTTGGGATTCTTTATGTTTCAATGGACAAGAATTTCGTTTAACTTTTTATAAATAATTTAGGGTCCCAGAGGGTGGAAGAAGTGATTTTGAAAAAATAGATTTAAGAATAATTAATTTTCTAAAATTACGGTGATACCTTAAATATCAATTTTAAGTGGTTTTATATTTTCTTAAAATCAATTTTTTAATGATAAATGGAAATAGAAGTTATTTTGGCAAGGGCAAAAGTGATTTTGTCATGCCAAAATCACTTCTAAACACACCCTTAATTAAAAAGAGACAAAAATAATAGTTCGAAAAATTGGGGTCGAAAAGGACGGTGTGAATATAGATGATTTGAATGATTGGGTATTTGTAATATTTGTAAAATCGATCGTATACTGGTATTTTTTTCAAAAGAAGAGAAAAGTTCATCGGATAAAATCTTCAACGCATTCATACATGTAAACTATTCAAGTGTACCCTTTGAACAAGATTTTATTTTTGTTACATTACATAATCTAGTTAATGGAGTAAAATCCTATGCTAAATAATTCTTTAACCTATTCAACTATGTTCGGTTGAAATTCAAGTTTCAATCTCTTAAACTAGATTTTCTTGCCTATCCATTCCATTTCCTACCTAGTTTAAAATTGCATCCTACAAACTTTAAGATCATTTAATAATTTGATGAGTAGGTGTAGAGACAAAATGCATGTACTAAAGGACACTAACCCTACACATAAGAATCATGAACTACAAAGTATTCTTTTCTTTTTTTTTTGGATAACTAGGAGTCAAAGTTTGCTCCTAAGGCCCAGATGCAGGAGACATCAAAAAGATTTTTGGTATTAAGCTCATCAAAAAATTTGAACTTAGACCTCTAAACCGGTATGATCAAGAGATCCCAAACTCTTGTCAATCGATATACCCTTTAGAGTATTCACTTATCCTTTGTCCCCATGTAACATCAACTCTATCCTTATTATATAATTCAAAAACCATAATTGCACAATAAAAAATTAACCACCAAAATAAGTCTCTCTTAAGAAAGAAACACGAATTATAAGACTCAACATCTTCTAGGATTACCACAAATGATCACAGCATTACAGAATGAAATTTTTGAAAAGTTAAATTTATAGATCGACCACCATCCCCCACCTGAAAAAAACTGCAGCACTAGTTTACGATCTCTTCCTCTTTTTGTTACTTGACAAGGTTCCTTTGTTGAAGCTCCTAATATCATTTGTTGTCTCGGCTGTGTTCTGCTTTTTCAAACTTTTCCTCCCGCCAAAGCCAAACTTGGAATCTCTGAAGTCTCTCTTCTTCTTTGGATTTTTTCCTTTTCCACCTCCATGTCTTGCCTTCCCTCCGGAGCGGTCACCCGGAGACACCCCCGGCCTCTTCTTACCGGACCTCTCAAATGCTTTTCCATCTTCAAAGGCCAAGTCCATCTCACCACCTTTGTCGCCTCCAGCAAAGCCACTCTTTTGCCTTTGCTTCCTCCATTTCTTGACAGATTCAATCTCTTCTTTCTTCTGCTTAGCCCTCTCCTTTAGCTTCTGGGCTTGAATCTCCTTGGCTAATCTCTTCGCTTCTCTAGCTTTCCTTCTTTCCTCGGCCTCCTCCATCTTTCTCTGCTCGGCCAGCAGCCGACCTTTCACTTTCTCCATGTGAGTATCTGTCTTCACCATCTCTGCATAATAGTCTGAAGGTCTGAGAAATGGGAGTCCTAAAGATTGAAATTTCTCAAAGGCCATCCTTGCCCCCTGCAAAGCCTGTGTATAGAATGCAAGCTCTCTAGCTAGATCATCATTCACATCCACCTCTTTTTCTTGATCAATATCAAGAGAGAGCTTGTGTATCCATCCCGCGTTTTCCGGCCAGCTAATATCTCCAAGCTTATCAAGGAGACCGTCTGCATTATGTATAGCAGTCTTTGATGGTTCAGACAATTTCACATCTTTGTCTTCTTCGGAATCAGATTCAGATTCAAAATCAGAATCCTCGCTATCAAGATCATCATATTCCATTGTATCTTCATTTAAGAAGGGATCATCTTTATCCGATACACCCATTTAAAACCTATCGGAACGATGGCAATTATTAAGGTTACACCTCTAAACTTGCTACATTCTATTCCAAAAATATATTATGTCACCCAGTGAAGAGCAATTATATTAGCAACATTTGCATCATGAATCAGAAGAAATTATTATCATGAACACGAAAGAACCTGACATCGAACTTAAAGGTTATTTTCAGCGTTACTACCACATATTCATCATCTCGAGACTAAAAATTTAGCCATACAAAATGCTCATACAAGCTAACAATGAACAACTGACAAAGTCCTCACCGTATAGTAATACATAAAGATACAAGAAGAATCAGACATCATCGTATAATTAATTAGTAGAAATAAGAGAGAAGAAAGAGCCCGCTTATGCAGAGATAAAACAGAATCTCCACGAATTTACACTAGAAAAAAAGTGGACCAACGAAATAAAAGAACACGCATTCCAGCACAATCGGAGACAGTAAGTGAACTAAAATCGAGACAATTGAACCACCAAAAGCCGAATACGAAACCCAAATCATGATTCTGAAAAACAAAGAAAACCAAAAGAATAACGATGGATAACGAAGAACTAGAAGCTACCGTTTTCGTTCAAAATACTTTCAGAGTCGCTTCCAGCTGACAAACGAAGTGGGGAGTGAATTAAGGCTCCAAACCTTCTGATAAACCCTAAAAACAGGCTGGGGAAAATGCGGTTGTTCGTCGCTGGAGATGGAAATCGCGCCGTCGTGCACCGCCGCTTGCTGAAGGAATTGGGTGCTGCCGGCGGGAAGAGTAAAGACGAGGGGAGGGAGAAGGAGAGAAGAGAAACGCAGAGGACAGAATATTTTCGGCTGAAACGTACAGCGAGGGAGAGAGGGACTAAAAAGAATTTTCGACTTCGTTTTTTCTATTTATTTTCCAGCACCTTTACAATATTTAATTCGATTTAATATTTTATCTTCTCTGTGTCGTTCGGAAAATTATTCTATCCATGTTAAAATTTTGAAAATTCATTATTTTTTTAAAAAAAATAAAATATTTTTATATTTACCCTTAATCACGCTAGGACAAAGTTGCTTCTTATCCGTGGGAGCCAAATATTTTCCTAAATTATTTCTTTTGTTGGAAGACTATGGAAGTGTGATTTGATATTTAAGGAAAAATTACAGAGAGAAGCATAGTAGTTAGAAAGAGACATGAAGTAAAACGATCATGATAACTACAGTGTCAATTGGCAGAGTATAAGATAAATGGAAAAAATGTATGCATATCGGATTGAAAGAGATAGAGAATAATATTGGCGTGGAGTGTAAGTATATATTATCACAAGTAATGAACTCACCATCTATTGTTTGGGAATATATGTCAATTACCGCTGAACTATACTCACTTTGACATCTCAATATACTTTTTTTTTTTTGGGTGAATAGTAACATTTTAATCTAAGTCTCTGTTTTCCTTTTATTAAAACCCTTTTATCAATATAAATAACATCATTGATACTATCAATACTTAACAATTGCATTACCTATCTTTAGTATTGATACAATAATTTCATTATTATTTGTTATTATTGACTTAAGGAATTATTCATTTTCTAGGTATTTGTTGAAGCCCAAATATTTAAAAACCCAGCTGCCATATAGTAGAAGTTTAGGACTTTTGGTTTTAAAGCCCAAACATTTCATTGGTTACTTGCCCAACTCATTTACCACCCATTTGCCTTTATTTTCTAGGGCTCTCTTTCAAAATTCCTGTGTTTTTAAAATTTCTAGCATTAGATCAAATGTATTATAATTAGTAATATAAAAAAAAAAGAGCATTGTTCAATTTTAGCTGGATTAGAAATTCCAACACAGAAAAAAAAAAGATTGTAATGTAGTTTATAAGTCATTTTTTTTATTTCTTTCTTTTAGTACAATATGTGAGAGTGATGATTCGAATTTACGACATTTTAGTCAAAAGTAAGGCACTTATTGAATTATATTCCAATTGACGCTCGGTGCAACTAAAAGTTAAAAAGTGAAACCTGCACACGAATTTGTTTATCATAATTATGAACTTATCTAACAATCTAGCTATATAAACTTACTCAAGGTCATGAAACTCACATTTTATATTATACGCCTTATTTTTTAAATCATGAATTAAAATTTCTGCAACTTTTATTTTCTTTATAATCTAAACACAGACTACCCAAAGTCAAATTTCCAACTCTAAACTTAAAAACCCTTAATTTATTAAATTGTGAATCAAAAAATATCAGTACGGGCTCATCTTTGTATTAATCCCACTCATAAAAATTTGTACATTTATTTTTATCTTCTTTTTTTTTGGCCATGCTCCACCTCTGTTTCCCTTCATAGCTTGACATTTTATAGGTGGGTGAGAGAAGGCCAGAAGATGTAATTAATATTCAATTAATAAAATCAGTAATTATTTCATAATACTAAAATGGTTTTCTTTATAAATAGAAAGAGATATTTATGTGTGTGGCAATAGAAGTAATAATCAAGTGTAATGACCTACCAAATGGACATTTTGGTACAGAGCATTAAGTTGATGTCTTGATTTGAGTTTTTTTTTTTATATTAAAATTCCAACTCCAATTGGCATTCATTGAAGAAAAAGAAAAAACAAAGAAAAAAAGAAAACAGTTTCATCCACAAAACCATATTTTTCTTACCATATCTACTTTTTAATTATAAATAAAATAAATAAAAAAAGGCAAAATTGCATTTTTATTTTTTAGAGTTTTAAAAGTTTTATTATTGTCCCTTATCTTTTAATTAAAATTTTCTAAACATCTCCACCGCCGGTAAGAATAAACAAAAATTCAACATAATATTCTACTAAAAAAAATACAAGGTAATTAATTATTTATGGCTATACTCTAAAAGGAGTTAAAAAAAAAACAATTAGCATTATCGATTACAATGTGACTTTTTTTAGAACATGTAGGAATATGGATCAAATTCATAACCTTTCAATTAGAGATATATGTCAATTATTGCTGAATTATGTTTCCGACAAAGATATATAGTAATAATTGACTTGTTAAACTCCAAGTAAAATGAAGAGTACGGACCCTTCGGTGAAAAAAAAAATTTGACAATATCAGTAATATTTGAAGTTGTATTTTCTTTTTTAACAAGATACAATCAAATACTTGTAATTATTTGTTTAGGATATATTGCACATTACATTTCTTAAATAGTAAGCACTAAAATGTGATAGCAAATATCTCAACTTTGAATTTAACTTCAATCGTCATAAATTTCTACCCCTATCTCGTAGAATACTAACAATGTAGATCAGGCGATTGTTGAAGAATATTGTCGAGATGTATAGTAACATTCTTGATCTTGCTACATTTGGTTACTGAAGAAACTTGTTGGATATTAAATCCATGTATTTAGCAACCATACTTTCCATCTAAGCCATTCAGTGTCTATACATAAATATTACCATTTTAATCTATTCATCAATATCATTACTCCAATAATTTCAACATGTTTTGTCAAAGAAAGAACCAAAATTTCAAATCTGCCCAAACCAAGATAAAATGATTAGACATACAACGGTAAGTTTAGTCCACTACATTTCACATCTAGAATTAAAATGGTATTAGGTTTGATAATTGTTCTTAAAGAAAAATAAAAATAAAAAGATTAATTGGGGTTTTAATAGGTGGTATTTTGAAATCTCAATCTCAATCTCAATCTCCACCTAGCTTTTTTTGGAGTGAAGCATTACTCTCCTATACTCGAGCACCCACGTCCTCCTTGAGGTCCAAACTCAGGAGACATCAATGATTTTTAGTATATGCTCACCGAAAAATTCGAACTTGAGACTTCTAAGTTAATAGGATCAAAAGACCTCAAACTCTTGCCAACCAAATTGTCTCTTAGCCTCCACCAAACTTTTTAAATACACTTCCTTTTATTTTATTTTATTTTTCCCTCTTGGGATGGGGGCCACAGAACCAATTAAATGAAGGTTTGGTGGGAAGGGGTATGATGGGAAAATGCATAGTGACATTCCTTTGTAGCAAAGTTCATAGGGAAAGGGCCAAAAGAGCATACCAAAAAAGTGGATTAGCATGTGAAATAAACAGTAAAATGTCATTCAAACAAAAAGAAAAAGGGATGACATTAATGTATAATGCAAAGTATTTTCTTTTTTTCTTACCTAAAATCATTGAGATAATCTCAAAACTGTTGCCCTTTTAGGTGAGATTTCATTGCACTAATTGAAGCAAATCCCATTTCTTTCCACCAATCACCAATCACCAATCACCAATCACCACCCATATTTCACTGCAACAGATGGCAAAATAGACATGAAAATCACAGATTCAAATTTATATGTAGAATCAACTTGAGTAATCTGACCATACATCAATGATTTTTGGCAGAAAAAGTATCTAAAAAATTTGTTTATTTGGTGGCTAACTGGAGACAGCAGCCTAAGATTGAAGAAAGTTGAGTAAGCAATGAAGGCCCTTATTCAAGAAAGTTTGCTAGCAATTTTTTATTTTTTCAAAGTAATCAGGACAACTCCCTGACATTTATGACATTTATTACATTCGGTTGATAAGAAAATTCTAAGGTTTTTTAAATTATAAGATGATGGCTACCATAGTCTAAACCCATTCATTCCAAACCATTTACTTTTTACTAGCCTCGATGGCCAATAGCCAAACTCTTTTTCAAGAAAGTTTGCTAGCAAGTATCCAAACTT
Source organism: Momordica charantia (assembly GCF_001995035.1). The sequence goes on from NW_019104490.1 coordinate 4,472,292, forward strand.
TAACCCCTAGTTTTACAGGCAGAGCTAGAAACAAAGGAGGGGAGACAACCATCCCCTTAATTTGTCTTAGATATACAAAAAAGAAAAATGTAAAATGTAAAATTTTACCCCGCCCTAAGAAAGTTTCCAACCCTGCCCCTTGTCCCTTGTCCTGTTAAGCCATATAACTTTTTTTTCTTCTCTGTGGGGGTGGGGAGTTGGTAAAGTCACTCAACCTGTAAGGTAATTTCCTACCTATTTCTTCTACTCACAACTTTCAAACAACAATTGGTTCGCAAAGCGACTTAGAAGAATCAATGCTAAATTTCTCCTTGAAAATAAAAAAAAAAAAGTTATTTACAAACTATGCGATAGAAGAATAAAGTAAAGAAAAAGTCAGAAAGCAATGAATTCTATTTCCATCCGTTGGTTTCAACATCATCTTCATAGCACGAAAAAATGGATATGGATATGGGTATCAATTTCAAAAGCAATCAAACTTGAAAAAAGAAATTGGAAACACAAACAGTTGAACAATTCAAATGGTGAAGATTCTGTGTCCTATACAAATAATTATATCTACTTTCCCTTTAACAATAACAATGAGTGGAATGACATATTAATAAGCATACTAAAAAGTGAATAAGAAAAAGTATAATGATAATAATAAAAGCTTTTCTTCTCTAGTTGGTGAGAAGTCACCATTGTCTGACATTGCCGACAAAATCCACATACATTCCACCATTATTGAATCCCAAAGCCAAATCAGAGTAAATTTAAGACCTACAGATTCAAAATAATCGAAAGCAACCTAGCATTAAATATCATTTTTCACACCCAATCTGTTCATTGGTAAGTCAATTGATAGTGGCTGTGCAGTGAGGTAAATCCTGAAACCCACAATTAAGAGAAAAGAGAAAGTGAATGTGGGTCAAACAACTTTATTGATATCCCTAGAAATGAGGGCAGCCACGAGTTTTTTTTTGTTTATTCTTTAATGGAATAAGACCTACTGGGACAGTTTTTCTTTCATAGGTAAATCCTCAGGAAAATTTATTACAGTTAAGAGCATTGGCAATCTAATAATATATCATATCCACAAATATGCAAACAAACATCATCAACTATTTTACCTTGCCTCAACTAATTTTTTCTCTCATTACTGCCCCCCCCACAATAAATCTTGAACCATTAGATGGTCCACAGTGGGAGTACAAAAACCTTTGGAATCTTGAAATTTCAGTTAAATACTGAGAGTTTCGTGGTTAATCCAACATAAGATTCAAATTTTTATACAGTTCAAATTTATTTTTAACCTTTTGTTATTAAATTCATAAGCCTAAAAAGACTTGTCAATTTCATGAAGTTCATTCTACAAAAAGTTAGTAAACAATGACTTTCAAAAGAAGTTTTGGTTATATATGAAAATGCTTTTACTATTTTTTTTTAAATCTTCCAATCTTTTTTAATGTACTCAAGCCCGTTTAGTCCCTATACTCTAAAAAATGTAATAATTTGAATTAATTAAAAGTATGATGAGAAAATAAACGATCCATCCATAAAAGATGGAAAAATAAATGAAACCTACGGACCTCAGGTGACTCAATTATTTACCCATTCATATGCTTCAATTACAACAAATTTTTTAATGCCATTAATTGAATGCACCTATTTCAATAAAGGACTCCACTCCACCTAAATGGTTATTTTCTAGCAATGAAGAGATATTAAGAGGATGCTCATTCCCACACACTATTAAGAGAAAGGTAGGTCCAGATAAACAACTAAAAAGTTTAGCTTTTATTCTTACCATCATAAAAGATACTTGGAACATTTAGCATACTGACTAGTGGTTCCTTTGAGATCTAGAAGTAGAACCTCCTCCATTCTCCTAGATCAATTTCAACCTGAAACATAGAAGAATATTGTCAGATAAGAAATACAATGAAGTACTTTACACAAAAGAAATCCAAGAATAAACGGTAAATTCTCCACTGAAAAGCCAGCAGAAGCCTAGGAAAAGTAGAATGATGTGAGAAAATTTGTAGAAAGATGACAATACGATCCATAAATATATCAATAGTATGGCCTTCATCAATAATAAAAGTTTCGTTCCCTTATATATATCAGTAGTAAAGTTTTATAAAAATGTTGACAGGTAAATGGTAATCTGATGTTAGTATCCTAATTTGACTATTATATTCTCTATTATATTATTAAGCCGTACAATTTTAAAAAATAGACCTTCTATAATAAAAATAAGTATTGGGTATTTAAATGGGTATACACAGATAATTATTTTTTCAACTAACATCCTTGTCAAACAATAAAATGATTGATATAACCAAAAAGATATTTAATGAATATTTACTTTCTTGGTAGGAGCCGATAGGTTGAAAAGAATAGTAGAAGAAATAATAAATAAATCATGTCGCCTCAAAAGCACTACCAACCTGCTTTGTGTTGTCAAAGTTGTTTTCTGAACCATACATGCAACATCAATTCAAGTTCGTTGCTACATCCCTTTCGGCCTTGTTATGTGCATACTCATGCCGACAGCCCTCTTTGCTTGCCCTTTGCTCAAGACTTTTTTAGCAATCATGCCAAGGCTAACCAATAACTCTGCAAAACTTCAAAGTTCAACTTTCAGGAGGAAAATTCACACAAGGGCCCATTTTAAGAAGTAAAAATGTCATAAGAACAGGAATATTTCAATGACAAGCTACTAAGAAATGGTGACAGAAGCCAAGAGAACAAATGAATAAAGAAAATTAAATGCATTCTCAAAGGCTCGTGCACGAAGGCTTGTGTGCACCCCTGCCCCCCTCCCCCCACCACCACACGCACAAACATAGAGAGAGAGAGATAGAGAGAGAGAGAGAGAGGATATGTCACCTTGTAAGTGTCTTTTCTTGAGTATGACATCTACAACAGCATTGAGATAGATATCCACTCCTCACAGTGGGGCTCAGAAAGTAACATAAGTAGGCACAACAGGAGATATATCTGGGATTTCAGCGAAGTGCATCTTCAGCTGCAAAGATATGGTACCTAGTCCGAGGTTGACTTCAAGCAACTCAGGTTTGGTTTTGATCAAACACATTCAGCACTGTACTGCATCAAAAAAAAGTTGCAAAAATTTCAAACCAACGTTACTTCTGAGAGTTGTTCAATTAACCATAAAAGCCACACCTCCTAATTAACCATTTGGGCTCCCTAATCGCATAAAAATACCATGCTATGACAGTCAAGATTTAAAATTTTAATCTTCTTCCACTTTGATGCTTTGATAAATAACATGAAAACAGATCTATGGCACAAAAAGATAATTTATTTTCTTGTTTTCCTTTAAGAAAAATAATTGCCCCAGATATTGTAGGGGGCTTGACTTAAAATAATAACAATTTTTTAAGGCGAAATATCATTTGCGCCTATGTATTTTTCCGTTTATTTTTCTTTTTCTGATCTCCAGTGTTTCAAAGCTCAATTTCAGTCCTTTACTTTAGATAAACAGCACCTTTTGTCCCTTGTTAAACAAAACAAAGGTTGAACACCAACTCTGAACAGTATGGACTAAAAATGCAGTTTATTCACTTGCAGGAAGAGGAACTAAAATTGAAAATTTGAGAATATGGGGAACAAAATGTAACGTGACAAAGTATTGATACTATAATAGTGTTTTAACATAATAAGTACATAAGAATGGCTTTTTATGAAGATTCTAACAAAGTAGCAATCCCTAACTATCAGGGTAAGCAGTAAGAAATTTGAAATTATAAATGTTAAATATATAGGAGGTTCATAACCTTAACATGAGGTCGTGTTATGCAAGATATAATCAATGTGATGGTATGATGAAAATCTAGTGATTGGACTCTAGGACTCTGCAACATCACTTAGTTACTACAGGAGGAAGTTTTGTTTGAATACAAAAATATAATAACCTTCATTGCTCTTTACTTCACTATATTGTAATTGTACAATGTGTCACACTTTGTACAGTGGCAGGTCAGTTGGATATTCATTTTAATGCCTTCATCATTGAGAATACCAATATGTTTAGCTAGCTTAGCTATGTCAAAGAGAACTTCAAAATTAGCTACCTCTAATAGAACATAAGTCCCTCATAAGGAAAACTTGATATTTTATCTCAAGCAATCTCTTTAAAGGTATAGTTTTTTTTCCTTTTTTTTTCCCAATAAATTCAAATAACTAAGATTCAACTTTACGGGAACTTAAGTGGTTCAATTTGAATGGAAAAAACAAGATTTTGGGAACCAGGAAAGATTGCATCATGAAGTTCATTCTGGTATCCAGTCAAGGAATAACGCATTCTTGATTCATACACAGACAAGGAAATGTATATCAGAACATCCTTAAAGAGGCTCCAAATTATAAGTCAGTGTCATTGTCTTTTTGACATATTTATTTTTTTTCAGAATGAAAACTGATTCCTTGTGAAAAAAAAAAGTTCGATAAGTTATCAGCCCTTCCAGTCCAATGTTTATCCCGAAAAACATTACAAGAGTGTTCATACACAATTCCTGACTAGTTTTACCTTTGTTATGCCCTCTGTTCTGCAAGTCTAGGAATTCGTAACCATTTTCGAAGCAGGAAAAAGAGGGGGGAAAAACAAAGAAAAAGAAGAAAAGATTGAGGACTCCGTTAGAATCATTGCAGCTGAATAGATTCTACCAGTACACGGCTCAACCAAATTCTACATAGACGACACAAAATTTGTAGTAAAAAGATGAAAAGAAAAAAGAAAAAAAAAGAATTAAAACAACAAAAGAATTTAATATACCCTATTTTCATAATTCTACAGAAGTTCAAAAGAAAACATTACATTGAGGGTGCATCAGAAAAGACCTCATTGAGCATGTCATTTTCACCATCTGTCATTGCAAATAGTTCTGCATCTCTGTCTTCCTCGTTAGAGAAGTCTCTCCTTTCAAGTTTGGCATGAGCTGCAACAAACACCATCTTCTGAGCTCTCTCCAAGCCGACCCTCGAGTGGCGATGTGAGCAAACCAAATTCATGACAGAACATTTACACTTGTAGCCACAAGATGTTGAATGAAGGAAAATAAGCCGGAGTGCCACCTTACCAAGGGTCTTGAACTCGCTTAGGCAAGTTTCCCAGACAAGTCGCCTACTCTGTGGGTTGACAATTTTCATCTTTCCAGTTAAAGGGTCTCGTTGTTTAACCTGAACTGCCTGAGCATAAAGTGGGTCTAGCCCTTCAGATCTCCATTTCGCAAGCTCCACGAATGCGACATGGGCTTCTTCCCTGGACACCAACCGATTAATGAGTGAATCCACATCCTTTTCCTGCTCCTGCGAAAGGCACTTGAAGGGTGGAAGATATTTCCCATTTATGTCCCTCCTCAAGTAAAGCGGGTCCAGTATAAACGCAGCTGACCAGGCTGGGTGATAATTTTTTCTAAACCGCTTTTCTAGAATTTTCTCCACTGGCCCTTCAGCAATGCTGAACTTACCACACCATTCCTTCACTTTTGTTCTCAGCTCCTCCCAGAGAGGCAAGCATTGCCCAATCAGCGGCCTTTCCACTTCAATCTCTTGAGCCATCCCTCGGATCATCTTTACAAGTGAGTGAGCTGCCTCCATTTCATCCCAAAAGCGTTCATTTTGTATCAGACTAGAAATCTCAGAGGCTAGTGGATCCTCCATGCATCCCAGCTTATAGGACTCGTCTAACACAACCATTTGAAGCACATGAGCACAGTTAAGCATATCATCAAGCATAGAATAAACAGGTGAGAAGTTTTTGGATGTATCACAGTTTGGCGAAGGAACATGAAGCAACCAGTGACCCTCTAGCTCCTGCACCTTGTACTTGTTTAAACAATTCCTAATTTGAGATTTGGTATTTACAAAGTTTGCAACCTTCAAGCAATTTTCAGTGACTATCCTGAAAAGTGGAAGCTCTTTGTTAAAATCCTTTATCAAACTAAGAATACCCTGAAGCTGGCAAGAGAGATTTACCATCCAATGATTCTTTATCTCCAAATTCCTCAACGCCTTGGCCTTGTACCTATCTGCAATTATCCCCACACATCTCTGCAGACCACTCCCACAAATTTCATTGACCGTATCCAATATAACTTCCTCCGCATACTTGGATGACATCAATCCCCCTGTAAATAGTGCTTTTTGGAACACGGTAGTACCATTTGGAAGATTGACCATAAATTTAACTATACTCTCTTCGCCACAATAGTAACCACAGCAGTTCTTATTCTTCCACCCATCTGAAGCAATTTGAAAAAACATTGCATCTCTAATCCTGGCGTCTGAATCTGCTTTCGCCTCCTCAAACTTGGTGTCCAGTCGAGCTCCTAAAATGTCAGTCCGTGGTAATGAAGGCAGACCCAACTGATTAAGCATGGCTTTAAACTTGGGATGCTCAAGGCAGGAAAGCGACACTGACCCACATGACTCGATAAACCAATCGGTTAGTAACTCGATTGCAGAATCTATTTGTTCCTTACTCAGCCTTGGTCCAGGTGAGGCATGTGGACTCTTGAGTTTCTTGACACTATTTTCCAGCATTTCTAGTGCACCCAAATCATCTTTCCCTCCCGATAACACCAACTGGTGCTGATTCAAGCCTGCCTTACCCGCCATCCCAAGCGGATTTTGAGCCACTGGCGAGGAAATCAGCGGAGCATAGGATCGCGTCGGCTCGATCATGGCTAGAGAGTGAACTTGATAGGAAGCAGTGAGAACGGGAGCACTCATTTTCATTTGAGAGCTTCGCTTCTTGTGGTTGTGCAATGTGGGAGAAGGGATCGACGATATAGGCAACGGCGAGGGCGAGGCGTTAGACCTAGAAATGGAGCTCAAATTGGGACAAGTGCCTCGTTTCAGATGCTCAGATGCAGTCCGCGAAGGGTTCGAAGCCGAGAAAACGGCATCGCACAGCGAACACTTGAGCTTCACCGCCTTCGGAAGGCTAGTGCTGGGATTTCGTATCAGAACAGGCTCCAAATGAGCCCAATACCAAGCTCCTTTCCCCTTTATGGCCTTTGTTCGAACAGTCACAAGGCACTCATACCGTTTATTCAAAGCCTTCGCCGCCAAATCTTCCGTCAACGCAGAAGGTTCAATGTTAGGCGGTGAATTCGTGGAAGCCATTCCAGCAACAGAACTCAAATTGCTGTCACAACAACGAGTATCTAGAAAGCCCACTTCTGGAAATCCGTTCAGCTAATCGCGCCATGTTACTCGAGTACCATGAAGATAAATCTCGCCGGCGACGGTGCAAATGGAGAAAAATCTCACCGGCGGCGAGAGTGGGGAGTTGCAGAGAGATGAGAATTGTTCGTGTGGTTTTTATGGAAAAAGAGAGAGCGGTGGTTGAAGAGGGTAATGAAAATGATCAGTAACAGTTGACTGACAGAAGCGGAAATGGAGGGATTGAACAAAAAAGCGAAAAGTGATTTGCAGAGAGAGAGAAAGAATGAAGATGAAGAAGACGATGACGATGACGTATAAAAAGATATTTGGGAGATTTATAGAACGAGTGAGTGAGTATAAATAAATTTAAAAAGAAAAAAAAACTATTTTTGTGAAATTACATTTTTGTCCTTTTAATTTCCACCTAGTACCTGTTTAGTTTTTAAAGTTTTTAAATGTTTTAGTTCTGATTTGTTGAGATAATTTTGTAAGGAATGAAAAAATTTTCGTGCCTTGATAATAGTTCAGATGAGATAATGGTCGTGCGTTATCTTTTACTGATTTTTTCATGTTATTCACCAATATTCTTGTTTCGAATTATGTAAACAGAACTATCAACATTTATTCAATGTTATTGGATCGGTGTATTTTCAGTCTTATATGTCTATTAAATTTTAGGATGTATTCTTAATGCTTTATATTTAATCTATCGAACTCCATCATCCATTTTAGATTGACAAATATATTTTCTCTCGTTTATATAGGGATTGATTATACAATTTTAAACACATTTGAATGCTTATTTTATTAGGATTAGTTACTTAGTTAGTTGAAGCTTGTAACTAAACACTTACTTTGGTATTATTGTATTCCGTATGGCCTATGACCTTCTTATTATTGATGAATGTTTTTAGAACAGTTTTTTTGGTTACAAAATCCTTGTTTTGAAAACCATATTCTTTCACTCTAGAGAAAACATTCCATATTTTCAACGCTATGTGATTAATTATTAATTTGTAAGAATGGATTAGATCAAATATATGGTTTTTTTTCCGATCTCAAAGAAGATAATATGTGCTTTTATCCATTAAACTATGCTTGGATTGAAAATAATAGTTTTGAAGTGATTAGGTATTGGTGTCTTTTCACGAGTGATTTATCTCTTTAATTAAAATAATGTAATATTATTAAATATATATATATATATATATATATATATATATATAAATAAAAGCAAGTCATGAGATTCACTTATTTTTTGTATTTTCTTTTTGTGTATATTTATATAAAAATTCTTAATTTGAATTACCATTTTTATGTTATATTTTAAAGAATGTCAACTTTTTATCAGTATTTGCAAAAAGTACATTTTTCAGAATTATGTGATGCGAATTAGTGATTTATTATTTAAAGTCAATCCACATTGTAAGTTAATTATTTGAAATAGTAAAAATACAATTAAAGAATTATAATAATTGTTGATAATAGTTAAATTTAGTTTGTCAATAATTTATCATTCATTATATTCTATGTCGATATAAATGCTTTATTTTTCCCCCTAGTTTTCATTTTCAAGGAATGTTTTCATGAAACAATTATATTAAAATTTAACTCAATTCTATTGTGATTTATCTTTCAATGTGTTTTATTATCATTTATTCTTTCTAATATTTCAATAGTGAATAAAACTAAGCTAAACTCCAAATTATATTGGTTAAAAAATTCTTATTAACCAGTTGAGGTGCCATATTTTTGTTCTTTTGATCATATGTTCACAATCTATCTAAATTAATTTGAACTGATTTAATAATTTAATAATTTTATAATAGTTTTCTTTTTACTGTATTTTTACAGAAAACGCATTCTTAGAAGAATTAAATTATTTTTTCTTCTAAAATCACAAGATTCTAAATTTTTTTATAGTACAAATAAATATGTGGAGATGAGAATTCGAACTTTGATATTTTCGTTGAGAATACGTGGTTAAATAGTGATTCCAATATACATAATGACATTAACGATGACATATTTTGAGGAAAAAAAACACGTGTCTAAGTTTTGATATTATATATATGAGTAATCTTTTGCCTAATTGATGAGGGACATAATGAATGTAACTAATCCTTTTCAAAGGAATAGCTTTTCTACTTTTACTATTATTAATGGTGATAGCTAAATTATGATTTAAGAATTTGATTATTTTATTTCGTTTTTTAAAAAGTAATGATTAAGAATTTGGTGGAGTAGTTATTATTAATATAATTCATAACTATTTTATGATTAATTACCTTAGTTAATTGAGTAAAAGGAAGAACACTATTTTTTTTCAAATGATTGTGAATCTGAAAATGAAATCACTTTTAAAGCTCTGATAGGACCTAAAGATAATGGAGCCTTGGTGAATAATTATTATGCTCTAAGGCTCTGTTAGGCAACTGATTTTTTTTCCATGAATTTGAAATAATCATGTAATTAGGGTTATAGAAATCATAACAGATTGTGGGTTGGAAGTTTAAATTCTTATACTCTCATATTTATTATATTAAAAAAAATAGTTTATAAAAAAAAAAGAATTTGAACTAACATAAATGTAGTGCGTATGGCTCTTAGAATTTGTCAACAAATTGAGAGAATATTAGTTTTAATAATATTTTTGTACTACTTATTTCTCGAATGGTTAGATCAATCAAAACATCGTCAACATGAGCTCAGTTCAGCGATAATTGAACACCTGTTTTTGACTAGGAGGTTACGAGTTTAATCCTCCACCCCGTTCATTTGTACTACATCTAAATAGGATAACTCTAAAATTCTTACATAAATATTATTAATAACTCCTCAAAAGCTATGGTAACAAAATCCACTTTTTCCAGGGAAAAAGGCAATCAATTTCATTCCTAAATCTACAAAAATCTTTTTTTTTTTTAAATCCAATTGATCAAATGATATAAATTTGAAGAAGTTTGAGAGAATGATGATGGAAAAAAAAAAGAAAAAAAAAGGAGAGAATGAGGAGGAAACTATTATAGAGATCCTCAGGAAAAAAAAAGTTATTATAGAGATCCCAAATGGAAATGGAGGATGTGAGAGGAAGAATGATAAAGAAAAGTGAGATATATGAGTGAAGGATTTGAGGCATGCAAATGATGGGAAGAGGAAAATGGACTTTTTTTTTTTTTTGGAATATTTCCTTTTTTTTTCTTGTTTCTTTTTTTTTAATAAATAGAAACATATCATGGTTGTTAATTATTTATTGTTTCTCATTTTATAATGGAAGAAATATAGATATGTGATAATTTCTAAAATTTTAAATTAAAAATGTAAAATTTTTACATGAAAAATTAATATTTTATCTTATATATTTCTTATGCATTTTATAAGTCAATATTTGATAAAATAATGTCTTTATTTATGTTTAAAAAAAAACTAAAAACGAGAACCATAAATAATAAACATGATTTCATTGTTTTCAAAATTTCAACATAATTTTTAAAATATTTCTTAAAAAAATAAAAGACTAGAGATCGAAGTAGTTACGAGGCTTATATACTTAAAAAAAATAATAATAAGAGAAGAGTTTTTTTTCCCTCTTCCTATAATTTTTAAATTTTTAAATAATAGTAATTATGAAAAACATGTGGGGATGGGATGGGATGCGAGGGAGTGTGACAAAAAAGTCAAAAAAGGTGTGTTTGGTTTTGGGTGAAGGTTTTTCAATTTCACCTAAAGCATATCATCTTGTCTCACCTTTAGACTTTAATACATCTTGTAAGGTATTGGGTCTTTCTCACCTCAATAAACAATTTTATTTCTTTTCGTACCCGTCTATCTCAACAAATTAAATTAGCTGTCTCTGACTATAAAATTGTGAATTCGAATCCTTTCAGAAAAAATAAAAGAAAATCTATTTCTTTTTATTCATTTACCACTTTCCTAACTTAATTTCAAATTTCGTTTTTCTTCCAAGAAAATTATATGGGTTAGAGTTATAAATTTGATCTTAGACTTTAATCCTAGTTTCAATTTGGTTGGTGTGTATTGGGGAGTTTTACTAATCATTTTTGTGTTTTAGATTAATGTTTACCAAATTTTATTATCGTCGGTAGGAAGGAACAAAAATTTAACAGGGTCTGTTACGTATGAAGGTGACAAATGAATCATTCATTATCTATTTGTATGTGACATTTTATTTTAATGAGGTGGGGTTTGATGAGTCAAGTTAATTTAAGAAAATTAAGGGGGAAAATCAAATTTTATTCTAAACTTCCCATTTCATTAAATTACATCTTAAAATTAAACGATAATTATTGCAATACTAATTGCCTTAAAAGTTTTAAACTAAAAAAAAGTTTTGTAATTTTTTCTATTTAATAAATTATTTTCATTTCAGAATCATTTAAAAAACTTATCTCTGTGTGATTCAAATGAATTGTGTTAGGAAAGTGATAGGTTTTCACATAAAATAATATTAAAGATTTTTATTAATTAGTGAGTTTTCTTAAAACTATTCAATGACATTGACCGTGCTTAATTTTGTGTCAAACTTGATTTCGTTGAAATCTGTGAATTTTTTTTTATAAGATTTTACATAGTTTAAAATTGATTTTTGGTTACCTAAAAAATCTATTTCTTGATTCGCCTTTATTTTGATTGAAAAATAGAAAAAGAAAATTAAGTTCCATCTTAAAGACTTAAACTGCAGCTAACATTGTGAACTGAAATTTTATCACCATAACTCATTTTAGAGCTTTTGCAACAAATTTTAGACCAATTTTAATTTATTACAGAATTTGACTATTAGTAGAGCATATAATCAAACATGAACTTAGTTTGACGGTAATTGATACATGTCTCTAACCATAAGATCAGGAATTCGAAAAAGAACGAGATAATATATTTTCCAAATTTTTGTAGGGTTGTAGATAAATGTATATCTTTTCAAAGATTTTTCATAATCTTTGATAAAAAGTGAATAATTTTTAAAAACTTTTGTAAATACCTTCACTAAAAAGAGATATATTTTTCAAGAGACAGTAAATATTTGTTAATAAATATATTATATTTAAAAGGTTTTCAATAACCTTTGTTAATAAAAGTGTATCATTCTTCAAACGTTTTTATTACTTTTTGAAAAAAAGACATAATTTTTAAAATGTTTTTAAACATCAATAAAAATACTATATTATATTTTTCAGGTTTGTTGATAAATGTATTGATTTTAAAAAATTTTTAATAAGAGGAAAATAACTCAATTATTGTAGTGTACATGAGGAGAAAGATCTCGAATCTTTGCTAGTCATATATGCCCTGCCTATATATTGTCATCAAATTCCATGGTTGATTCAACATCAAACTCTTACACCAATGGCAAACAAAGAAGAAGAGAGTATGAACAATTTTGTATCAAGGGGAGGAAAATGGTAAGTCAACAAAACAGACCACTTTTCACTTTTGGAATTCACACTAATTGAACAAGCTTTCTCTAACCCTTTCGTTGTCGTAATTTGTTGGGGGAAAAAACCTCGTCACGTATAATGATAGTAGCCACAGAACGTTCAGTCGTGTAATTAGTCCAACGCGTGTCCAAAGGAATGCTTGGATTAGGAGAGTAAGTTCGGTCACATTCAGTTAGGGTCAACTGCAAGACACTCTAATCGTTCTGACTCCTATCGTGCAACTCCGCCAACTAGATCTTCAAGTGCGACTTCAAACAAAAGCCAACTGTTGAGTATCAATTATAAAGGTCAAATACTTGCACCAATAAGAGATATGTGTGAATCTCGAATTTAAAACCACAAAATTATCAACTCAACTACTTACTAACTTGAGTGCTCATGATATTTCTTACACGTTCTTGTATTCAATGGGTTCATTTCGACTAATTTGGATTCTTTCTGAGTGTAAGGAAGATTTTGGATTCAACACCTTCCAACATCAAGGAGATCCCAATTTTCTAAAGATCCCCACTCTCCACCATAACAAAATGTTTCCACTATATCTTAGGAGTCGTCAAAGGAAGTACAGTGGGTCCAAGTAGGAAAAAATTCACTAAGAAGTAGGGCATACAACAATGGATCAATTCATTCAACAAGATTCGTTCGGATCGGACCAGGATGAATTGGATTGGTTTGACCTCTCGCTCGGATGTCAGACTCCTGCCGCCGACAAATGTCCCATGCCACGTTTCGTGAATTGCTATGCCCGAAAATGAATGAATATGTCTCTCATTTTTTTACCATCTTTTTCC